>QZGG01000896.1:0-93060 GCA_006409495.1 Sedum album
GCGGACGGACTACAACCGTATTGAATGATTCCTTAAGCCAACATATCCTGAACTAGAATGTCAACAACATTCTTTTGCAAAGTAGAGTATCTATAAGGTCTTTGATTAACAGGATTATCACCCTCTGCCAGCGGAATTTGATGACCAAAACCTTCTCGAAATGGAGGCAAATCTGAAGGCTCTGCAAATATATCCGCATATAGTGTTAATGAATGCTGCAAATCTGAAATCTTACTCATGTCATTACCAACCGACGAAATATAAGAAAGAAGTCCAGTATTAGAGGCAAACGATGAATCTGTTGCTTGATCATGTAACTCTCTGATGTTCAATAAAGCTATCTGAGGACCTTGTAGCAGTAACTTATTCAAACTGCTACCCTTAATCATTGAACAATCATATTTAGTGACTCCCCTGAGCACATGTTTATGACCTTGGAAGTGAAACTCCATTCTCAAATTAGAAAAATCCCACCATACAGGACCAAGTGTTGTTAACCATTGTATTCCCAGTACCAAATCACAACAATCTAATGGTAGAGTACGCACATCAGCTTGAAAAGTATACCCTTGAAGTTTCCAAGAAAAGTTACTGCATCTATACGTAGATAAAATACTATTTCCATTAGCCGCAGCCACGGTCATCGGAGTAACAGCCTCAAATAAACATCCAAGCTCATTGGCAATGGTTAAATCAATGAAATTGTGAGTACTACCAGGATCAATCAATATATATAACTTCCGTTTGCCATGCTGACCGATTACTCTCATACAACTGAAAGTGGTAGAACCATCTAATGCATTAATAGAAATTGTAGGATTGGTACCTGTAAAGTTTGTTGTTGGTTCATCTTGCACCTCCACAATTTCATTGTCAGACATTTCATGTTCATCAGCCTCCATAAAAAAGATTTGAGACTTTTTATGCTTCAAATGATGGCCCGGAGAATACGGTTCTTCAAAAAACATACATAACCCTTTCAGTCTTCTGTCTTGCATTTCCTCATATGTAAACCGCTGACCTTGTTTCTCAATAGGGTATTTTGTAGGTTATTGTGTAGGGAAGGTGGTTTGAGTTAAAGGGTGCTTAGCAATATCTGGGGTTTGCAGTAGGGGAGGTGATGGATTTTTATAGGCAGGTGGTGTTTGAAATCTTGAGGATGGATTGAAGGGGGCTCCGGGAAGCTTTTGTGGAGTCTGTTGCAATGATGATTCGTGTAAACGAGCAATTCTTGCGGCTTCAGCAACTGTTGTAACACCAAACTGTCTAACATGTAGAGCTAGATGAGGCTGCATGTTAGTAAGAAAAATACTCAAAGCATGAGCATTAGACAATGACATCCGAGTAAGGGCACATTCAAACTTGTCTAAGTACTCCTCAATAGAGTCCTGTGCTTGTCTCAAGCTTACCAAATCAGCTAGTGGATCATCAAAAAGGCTTCCAAAACGGGTAGAAATAGCAACCACATATTCAGGCCACGACGGAAACTGATCAAAACGATTATTCATATAATTGTGATGCCATTGTAAAGCTTTACCTTCCAGATGCAATGATGCTAGGCGCACCTTAAGTTCTGGTGTTGTACTATCCAATAAGAAAAATTGTTCACAGCGGTATAGCCATTCCTTAAGAAGAGTACCATCAAATCTGGGAAACTCCACTCTAGAGATTCTAGTTGCTAGTCCGCCCGGAAGAAACGGAGTGCGCTGAGTGTCCCTTTGAGTGCGAAAATTAGAAAGTAAGCCATGGTCTGCCATTGTTTGTGTGTCGGAACAATTATCTACTGGCGGAGAAACTCTAGATGCTGAGGGGTCGTTTGTCTCAGGCGTGGGTAAATCCGGTGAGTTTTGTTTGTGAGACAATACGTTCATCAACAAATCTTTGATTCCAGCAAGTTCACCTTTGATCTCTTGAGTGCGCTCATCAGATTGTTTGCGCACCTCTTCGAGTTGTCGATTCATTTCGATGAGTGATTGATTACGGGTTTCAGCCATCAGATAAGGTCACCAAGAACATTGAAACTGATACCAATGTAACAGAAGGATTCTGCCACAAGTTAAATCCCAACCAGATATCACCAAGATATCAAGGATGAGGTAAATCCAGACCAGAAGAGGTTGCACAGGAGAAGCCCTCTTCGAGGTGAAGGATTTGGTTTGATCGGAAAAGAGGAAGAGATGAGATAGATTAGGGTTTTGGAAGAAGCTGTGTAATTGATTGATTCATCAAAAGGCACTCAACGTGCTTACAAATCAAAGTTGAACCGTAAATAAAGTTTAAACCAAATCAAAATTAAACTAATATTTGTAATTGAACCAAAAGACCCTGAAGTAATCCTGTGACATATAAACTAGACAACCCAGTCACTAAAAAGATTGTTATCAGCCGCGATGTTATTTTTGATGAAGAAGGGATATGGAATGAGGAAGTGAAAAACACATCTTAGAGGAACTTGTCTGTTGACTTTGATGATGAAATAGAAAGAGCAGCAACTTCACATGAAGACTCACAAATTGTCACAGGATTACAAGTAAATGAAGTTCCACAAGCAAGCACTAACACAATGACTAATGACGCTACTCCAACAGCCACAAGCACATAACCTGTTGCGACTGAAAATGAGAAGGGAGACTTGGAGAGGAAGGTGACGTGGAAAGGAGAGAGAATGAGAAAGGATAAAGTTTGTTAGGAAAGTTTTTCTCCCTTCATTCAGTTGTCCTTTAGCTATATATAGTAATCATCTGATCACCACATATTTTTATAGCCTATTACATATTACTTTCTTATTTAAATTTCCGAGGCTCATTCATCCAATGCTAGGCACGTGTCCCTCATGTAACAAATTCACCAGCATACTTGGTAGATGGGGCTCTAGGCCTGGTACTCTGCCTTCGAACCGCAACATTACCTCCCCCATCAAAAGCAAACTCGTCCTCGAATTGTAAATTAGGAAAGTTTTGATGCACAACCACAGCGTCTTCCCATGTGGATTCTGACTCAGATTGTCCTTGCCACTGAACTAAAAGTTAGCGAGTTGTCCCTCCATTCCTCTGCACAAGTCGCGAACCAATGACCTTGTCGGGTTGTAAGATGGGGTGAGACTCAACAAAACAATCAGGCCAAGTTGATGGTGGAAAAGGTGGCGAGCCACGACATCGTTTCAGTGTGGACACATGAAAGATGTTGTGAACCTTGCTGGATATGGGCAACTCCAGTCGGTACGCGACAGACCCAATACGATCTAGCACTTTAAAGGGTCCATAGTACCGTTTCGACAACTTGTGTGAACGACCTGTGCGAAGTGTCTTTTGACGATATGGCTGCAAACGAACAAATTAAAAACCCAGTCTCCAACATCAAATTCCACATCACTTCGTTTCTTATTTGCCTGCTGAACCATACGATTTCGAGCATGTGCCAAATTGCTATGCAACTCTGACATAAGTTGAGTTCTGGCCATCAATAGCTCTTCCACTGAGGCAAGTGTAGTACTCCCTGCTTCATAATCAATCAATTTGGGCGGAGGACGCCCATACACTGCCTCGAAAGGTGACATACCAATGCTGGAGTGAGTCGCAGTGTTATAGTGAAACTCAGCCCATGGCAACATCTCCACCCATTTACTTTGATTCTCTGAAACATAGCAACGTAAATAGTCTTCTAGAACTCTATTAGTAACCTCTGTTTGTCCATCGGATTGAGGATGATATGCACGTGTCCCTCATGTAACATATCCTCAAAGAAATAGAAAAGGCCTTTATGGATGATTGATTATGTAAATGGAGATGAATTTTCAGATAATGATGAGCTTGTCCATTTGGTTCTTTTTGCAGATTGTGATCCTTTAACTTTTGAGGATGCGGTCAAAGAAAGGAAGTGGCAAGACGCTATGTATGCTGAGATTAATTCCATTGAGAAAAATGAGACATGGGAGCTTACTAAGCTTCCAAAGGGACATAAATCCATTGATATTAAATGGGTTTATAAAACCAAGCTGAATGAGAAAGGAGAAGTGGAGAAGTATAAAGCGCGATTAGTAGCAAAGGGTTACAAACAAGAATATGGTGTTGACTATAAAGAAGTTTTCGTACCAGTCGTGAGGCTTGACACAATCAGATTGGTGATGTCTATCGCAGCGCAAAATGCTTGGCCCGTTTATCAATTGGACGTAAAGTCTGCATTTTTACATGGAGAGTTACAAGATGAGATATATGTTAGACAACCTGTTGGTTATGTGCAAAAGGGCAAGGAGGATAAGGTTTACAAGTTTAAGAAAGCTCTTTATGGTCATAAGCAAGCTCCGAGAGCTTGGTACAGTCGCATTGATGCTTACTTTTCTGCAGAAGGGTTTAAAAATGTCCGTATGAGCATACCTTGTACACTAAAAGGGAAGCCGATGGAAGGTATTTGATTGTGTTGGATCGAGGTTAAGTTAGCTTAAGCTACCAGGGAAACTGTAGTGAGTTCCCTGGATCAGTTGCACAGCGGAATATAAGTAATTGACAATTGTAAAGTAAATAGGAACAACGTACGCAGATATTTATAGTGGAACCTCTAAGCACCAAACAAGTACTCAGAGTAAACCACTACCTTCTAGCACCTCTAGAAGGATTTCTGGAACCTGCTGATATTTATAAAATGTTTGTCCGTACACAACGTTGATCAACAAAACACTCTCACTTCTCAAAGCAGGATTCCCGGCACGTAACTACTCTTCACCTAACAGTTTGCAGGCCGGACACCTAGACCACACAGGAACGGCTCCGTTCTTCCGCAGCTTCGACACACGAAGCCTGCGCGACACCTCTCGGACTGATAGACTCCACGCAGCTCGACCGTAAGGCAGGATCTTCGTCACACGAACAATCCCTATGCACCAATGCCCTTCCGACACACGGAACACACCCGATGACTCGCCTTCAACAAGCTCCGACACACGAAACTTGCAACGGTGTAAACGTTCAGATATAGCACTGAATCCTGCTGTAAAATACTCTCTTTGAACGACCACAGTTCGTATTTGAGCTCTTGCACGTCTATTTATACCTGCTGGAAAACCTGCCAAAACTTGTGCTAAAAGTTAGGCAAAGTTTCCTTATCTGAAAAATTCAGATAATAACAAAGATTTAAATATATAATAGATATTACTAAATATTCAAATATTTCTAAACAATAATATCTTTTAATATCTTATCTTTGTGCAGATATATTTGATTTCGTATTTATGATTATCTTATTCCTAAATATTAGGAAACTGCAGATAATCATTAATTAGAAAATCTGTTATCTGTGCCATGTCATGCTGACGTCAGCACTGCGTTGCTCAGGGAGCCTTCCCCCCGCAGTTCCTTCCACCTGTTTTTCTGCACACTTAAAACAGAAGTCAGCTGAGTGTTTGTTTCCATCAAAACCTATGGAAACCCAGTCACCAACAGATTGTTTGCTTGTATGTTGACGATTTAATTTATACATGAAATGATGAGAAGATGGGTACTGAGTTTAAGAAGTCCATGAAAAAAGTGTTTGATATGACAGACCTTGGAGTATTGCATTACTTCCTCGGTATCGAAGTGAAGCAAGTAGCTACTGGAACTTTCATAACACAAAGAAAGTATGCACAGGAGGTGCTTGAAAGGTTTGAAATGAAAGATTGTAATGCAGTTACAATTCCTGCGGAACCGGGACTGAAGTTGTTGAAAAGATCAGAAAAAGGGTCAAAGATGGACATCAATTATGGAGGCAGCAATACATTTTTCAAACAACTTGTTGGTAGCTTGATGTATCTAACAGCTACGAGGCCGGACATAATGTACGCAGTAACCTACATTAGCAGGTTTATGGAGTGTCCAACTGAGGAACATGTTAATGCAGCCAAAAGGATTTTGCGATATTTGAAAGGTACGATTGATTTAGGTATTTTTACAAGAAAGGAAGAATAGTTGAACTTGTTGGATACATCGATTCGGATTATGCTGGAGACATAAATGATAGAAGAAGTACTTCAGGTTATGTTTTATGATGGGTGATGGAGCTATTTCTTGGTCATCAAAGAAGCAGCAAATTGTATCCTTATCAACAACCGAAGCTGAGTTTATTGCAGGAGCTTCTGGTGCTTGTCAAGCATTATGGTTGAGAAGGTTGCTTGGTGAACTTAACCGTCCCCAAGATATAGCTACTGTGATTTATTGTGACATCAATTCAACCATCAAATTGTCTAAGAATCCTGTGCTACATGGAAGAAGCAAGCACATTGATGTCCGCTACTACTTTCTTCGTGATTTGGCGAATAATGGAATAATTGAATTGGTGCATTGCAAGACTGAAGATCAGATTGCCGACATTTTGACAAAGCCTCTCAAAGTTGCTGCTTTTATTAAGTTACGAGGATTGCTAGGTGTTTGTTCTTGGAAAGAAGTTGATGCTTTTGTTCGGTGATACACACTGTTGACTTGCCGAAGTTTAAACTAATGTCAAGAGACTATTAGTTTAAGGGGGCATTTGTTGGAGATATTTACGGTTTGAATAAGTCCTAGTCGTGGATAGTTAGTTTTGATTTTCTGTTAGTCCACTACGTGAAGTAGTCATGAACATGGGAACGTTGTTTCCTATTATTTCTATGTTTCTGTTGTAAAAGCTCTATATATTTGGAGCTTCTTTAATTCAATAAAATCATTCAAGTTTTATTCACATAAAGTTCATTTTCTAACAAAATCCTCGATTTTGAAGTTGCATTTCTCAAAAATCTAAGGAAGTTAACTTCATTGCATGAGTAATAGTTACAGGATATATTCGCAATATTCATGATACTACTGGGTCAATTTGCTATGTTATATGAACTACTTATTCTCATCCAACCAATGATAAATTCTAATAAAAATTTATTGTAATTTCTCTACATAGTCTAGCCAAATTATTTAGTTGACACAAGGAGTAGTGGTCAAACGGTCAGCCAACCGGTCTCTGAGACTTTAGTCCCAAAGGTCGGGGGTCAAGCCCTCCCCAGGCCAGTCCTTGAGCGACATAGGAATAATTTTTTTTTAAAGTTCACATTTGTGATTCCTCGGGGAACATAAGAGATTTTGCGTTTACTTTGATTAAAAATTGCCCATGTAAATTAGCCTAATTCATATGTCGATCGTGCTGAGTCACCATTAGAGAAAAACTGTTGGTTCTTAAGTGGAGTGCATGACTTTCATTTAAATCACAAGATAATATAAAGCATAATAACATTTAACGCTTTTACAGTCTTATTAATGTATACTCACTTCTACTTGTAAGATAATATAGACACACGTCTGCTACACTGTATGCATTAAGATGAGGTTTGTCAACATAATGTGTTGATTTTCATTTATTTTGATGCTTTCAAATTTGTGTGCAACCAATTTTAAATTTGTGTGCAACCAATTTTAAATTTGTGTGCATTAAATTTTAAATTTAGGCAACCAATTTTAAAAAATTAGATAAGTTTTTACAGTTCAGTCTTCCATGTTTTTAATAATATTATTATTCAAAAAAGCCAGCCAATCAGAAAAAGGGAAAAAGAATTCAAAATTCTAAAAAAATGACACGTAGGCCAAATTGCTCACATGACGACACGTGTCCAATCATACTTCCCTTTTAATATATATATGATTTTACTTAATCATCTTCATTGTTATTAGATTAAAAGAAAACATTATGGTTAGTTACAAGATATACTATGTTTCATGACAAATTAGCTGCAAAAATAAATTGATATGGTATATAAAAGATATGTTATGGTTCATGAACCAAACAATACCATTTCATAACCATTGAGGAAAATTATAATAAAAAAATAATGCATTTGTTTCACCTTACGATATTATGAAAAATTGAACCGAGTAACTCTAAAAATTGATATGACTCATTAAAAAACATTCTGACTTTTTTGATAAAATTGATACAGTTCATTAATAGATTTGATTTTAAAAAATTGAACTGATTAACTTTAAAAATTATTGTCATAAGTGACTTACTTATAATTATGGGATTGAATAAATTATGATATATTGGATTAGGTTCTGATGAAACAACTATATATGTGTGAAACTGTAAGACTTTATCTCATTCGTTAATTTTATCAAATCTACCGGATGAGATATAAAACCACTTTTCTCTACCGTCCCCGTGTTTTGCGCACACTTATCCCCCAATTTAATTAAAAATGAATTAATCATAACCGTTAGATTATTGAAATCAACGTTTAAGATTATGTCTCACCGTCTTACAAAATTCTTTTGTCTCACACGAACCCAACCCATGATATATTATATCAGATAAATTACAATGTTACCCTTTGAATATTAAAATTATTTTCAACGATTAAATAGAATCGTAGGATGAAAACTAATAAAAAATCAAGATTACTTTTTAGTTTATAACCAAACTAACCCTTTTAATTTGATCCAATTATTCTCCAAATAAATATAGAGGGTATATTAAGAGTTCGAGTAGAGATCAAGTAAAAACAGCCCTTTATGTATAAACTATAAATATATCCGGACCGTAAATTTGAAATTTACGGACGGAAGAGATTAAATCATCAAATCAAATCCCGAATATTTTGTTACCAAATAAAATAAAATAAAAAAATCAGTTAGGACAGAATATGAAACTTACAAAACAAATGAGGGAGGTTAACGAATATTAGGGCACAAATTAGGGGTTTGATTTCAATCTCAAATCACTCGAATCAACACTCAATATAGACATGCGCTGCAGATCAGGTGAAGAGCTTAACCAATCGCAACAACAAGCATCCAACAAGAAAGTGTCACAATAGGTGGGTCTGATTCTTACGAATGGGGTAATCGAGAGTGATGACAAGCTCATTGTTGGATTCTTCCGAACTATTTTCATTCTTGAATTTCACCACCTACCATGTGAAAGATGTAAAAAATAAATACAACATGACAATAATTATTCTATCATGAAATCCGTTAGAAAATGTATAGTTTAGAAATTTATGAAGAACGGTTCGTGAGTCATGCTTCGATAATTTCTGAATCATACATCGATGAAAATCGTGAGAAGTTTTATGATTCACGAATTTATAAAATATGGTTCTGAACCATGCTTTAGTGATTTCAGAACCATACATTTAATGAAAATCGTCAAAGGATGTATAGTTCATAAATTTATAAAGGACAGTTGAGTAACCATTCTTGATTGATTTGTGAACTATACATACAATGATGGTTATGGTCAACTATATAATTTTAATGCCTTAGAGATATTGATGCAGAGTAAAACGCAGAGGAACAACTAAGGGAAGAAACCCTAATTTTATTTTATCAAAACTCAAAACTACTTCACATACGACTCATAATGTCGTATTTATAGTGCTAGGGTTTCTAAAATACGAAAATAAACAAAATATAACAACAATGGCAAAATCGTAAATAAAGTGAAAACTTTAAAATTCAAAATAAAATAGAAGATGACTCTGAATGCCCAGAAAACACCATACTGCGAAATTCTCTTCGAAACAAGGTATTGTGGGCTGAAATCGGACATCGGGAACTCAAATTGCGAATTTGCACCGGGATGCCTGTTTCGGGTGATCCTGTTTCTCCAAGTATGATACTGCGAAATGATCTACATCAGATATGTACCAGATCCGTAAAAAATGGTGTAAAAATTGGCTTAGAGACATGTATCAGGTCCGTCTGACTTAGAGTAAGGATCAGGTGAAAAGTGATTTCTAGTTGTAAAATGCAAACAAATCTCGACCATTAAATTTGTAGAGCTGACGACTATGAATTTGAGGTTAATTTGTAATCATAGAAAGATTTAAATATTGAATTTAATAATTATAATCAATTCAAGGCTAAATTAGTCACAAAATTTCACATTCAATTGTTATAAGCTTCCTAAAATAAAGGTTTAGGTAAGATTTGATTCCGATTTGAATTCAACCTCTATTTCACAAATTAACAACCTTGAACCATCTGCCTCAATCTCAGTCGTGATTCCAAAACCTTACTCATGTCGGTACTTTCGTATTCACATAAGGATTAGTTACCTACGGCATCTATTTACTATGTTTATTTACATTTGCAGAATATAATATCACCGCAAGAATGTGCTCAGAAGATTTGAAAATTGAAGTGAACATGTATTTGGGTTGATATTTTAGTTTAATATGTTAGGTTGATGTTCTGGGTAGTTGTAATGTAAGCAACAGGTATTCAAAACATGTATTTTTGGTTCACAATTCACATACATATGATCCACGATTTGCATGATTTAAGTCATATGATTCATAATTTAAGTCATATGATTCATGAATCATATACTACCAAAACGTGAATCTTGTATTATTTCGTTATACGAACCTAAATAGGATTATTGAATAACGCACCAGCATGAACTTTGACCTTAATTAACCTATGCAAAAATCATGATTCATAATTTGAGTTATCATGGTTCTTGAATCATAGACGGTTAAATTGTGAACCATACTATAGTAAAAAGAATGGTATATAAAACATAGTGAATATTGTTCATAAACATAGTGATCCATATTATTATATTTATAAGACTTTGTGACACATATTATCCATTATGATCCATAAAAAGAGTATATATGATTCATGAATTATATTAATACATATTCTGAATACTTGAAATTAATAAACAACACATCATAAAAACTGATAATGATGTTTTCATGAAACATTAGGTTTGAAAAACTTAACCATACTCGCGTTGCAATTTTTTTATAAAAACAAATCATAACGAATATATTAGTAATACTAAACAAAGCATAATGTGAATACGAAATACTGAAATAAATTTATTAGAACATCAATGTAAACAAAATCAGATGACGAACTAAGCATTCAAGTAAAAACCATCTATGATTCATGGTTTGCTATAATATGATTCATGAATCAAAGATATGCAATGTATGGATTTTACGAACGAATTCATTAGTAATATAAAAACAAACCCTAATGAAATACGAAATACTAAATTTATGAAATACGAAATATATTGAAAGAGGCGAGAGTTGCTATCGAATTCAGAAACCATTATTTTTGAATTCGGTGAAGAAACAATCTAGCCGTATTTGGGAAAGTCTGTTAAATAAATTTGAATGTTTGAAAAACAAAATATTAAATGTCGATTTTCTAATCAAAGAATTGAATTTCAGTTACCATAAAAAAGGGATTGAATTTAATTGATATATTTGCAAATATATTATAATGTATGTTTCCATTATTGCCCTTTTGTCATTTAATAAATTAATTAATGAGATTATATAATAACCGTCGGATGTAATTAAATGGATGGTCTAGATTTGTTTGCATTTTATAACCAAACTATCACTTTTCATTTGATCCATTCTCGTCTGACTTATGATCATATAATTGAAAAATTATTAAATGAGTAGTTACCATGATTTAAGGGTTTTGACGGGTGAGAATCAAGTTAAATCTTCTTTTAATAATTGCTGAAATACAAATTTCCGATTTTCCCCTTTTTGTCATTAAAAGTAAGATTGAAATTGTTCTAAACGGTTATTCTAACGGTTGGATTGAAATTGGTGGACAAATCGGATTCGTTTATAGTTTCACCAAAAGTAGATGTTTATAAATGAAATCATACATTTTAATTTTATTCTACTTTAAGTATTTGTTGTTTGATTAATCAATTAAACAACTATACTTTTATCTCATCTTTTCACTTAAATAATATTTCGCATATCTTAATCTTATAGAAGCTTTATTAAAAAGGTAAAATATAATTTGTTTCATAATTCTTTTTTCGATTTTATTTACATTTTCGTTAAAAAATAACATTATGTTTTTTAGGGTGGTTTGTAGCAATACAAGAAACTTTATGGATGATTAATAACAAAATATTTTAGAGAATGGATCAAATAAAAAGTGCTAGATTGGTTATAAAATGCAAATAAATCTAAACCATCCATTGGATTTCAATCAACGGTTATAATTAAAGAATATTAATTAATACAAAAAATTACAAAAGGGCAATAATGGAAATACACGCATAACATAATTTTCAAATATTCTCATTAATAACAATCCCTTATTTTAAGGGATTGAGTAACCGACTTTCAATTTTTTAAATTCAGACTCATTGATTTCCACCCATTAATATTTTTCAAATATTTTCATTAATATCATGTAAATTTCATGTGTTTAAATAGTCTTTTACAATATCCACTACTCACTGCTATATAGCATGAATCACGATTTGATGGAATCATACAATTAATTAATTTAAATTCAGACTACTCATACATTCTGGCATGATTCACGATTTGATAGGATATGATTCTAGAATCATACAATAGCAAACTATGAATCATACCAATTTCAAGTATTTAAATAGCCTTTTACAATATCCACGGCTCGCCGCTACATAACATGGATCATGATTTGCGCAATTTAAGTTTGTAATAGTGTATGACCCATGAATCATATTATAGCAAATCATGAATCATAGTATAGCAAATTATGAATCATAGTATGACAAATCGTGAATCATAGCATAGCAGAGCATGAATCATATCACGGCGAATAATGAATCATAGGATAACAAATAATGAATCATATTATAGCAAATCTCGAATCATAGTATTGCAAAGCATGAATCATGATATAGCAAATCACGAATCATGATATAGCAAATCATGAATCATAATGGGTCATTTAATGAATCGTGTTAAGAATTATAAACCATAACATAATATAAGATTCAACATATGATTCATGATCTGACATTGTATGATTCATGAATCATACGGGGTCATTTAATGAATCGTGTACTAACAAATGCTCTTCGCTAAGTGATAACACAATAAGAACCAATTACAACAGACATGTACAAATAGTTCACACATAAGGATGATCTCACACACAATTCTGTATATGATTCATGATTTGCTTCAACCTGATTCATGAATCACAGGGGTCATTTACTGAATCATGTTGAAACCAATCCTGGCCAAAACAGCAGCCTCCTCTTTAGAAATATATTGAAGCCTCTTTTCAAAATCATCACCATGTATCCTAAAAATGCCATTCCATATTGAAATAATTCCTTTTTGCTTCTTCTTCACAACAATTTCCTGAGAAACCTCCGGTTACGAATCCTACAACTACCACAACTTCCGACGACGACTTTTCGGTGTCTTCGGCGGATGATGAACCAACCATCAGCCACGCACACAACTGCCACCATCACCATCATCCGTTAATTAAGGACTTCCTCCTCCGTCTACGCATGTGCTTATGCGTACCGGAAGCCTGGCGGCTGGCTGCTTTGGATCGAAGATTTTATCTACTGGTTGATGCAATCGATTACATCGGTGAGGAAAATTACAGGACGGAGGATTTTGGGGATTTTGACAAAATCGGAAACGAGGATTATACGGGGAGAGTGATTTATGGAAGAAAAAAATCAAAACCGATTGATTTTTGATTTTTTGTGGACTAATCTGCCCTTCCCTAGTTTTTGAAATCAAAATTTCGTATTTAATGTCTCAATTAATTATATTTAGACCCCTAAATTAATAGTCGTCCGATCTGAATATTTAACGATTGAGATCTCTTTTTATTTTATAACCAAAAGATACTTTTCACCTGATCCTTTCTCAATATTTTATATGGTTGATTTTAAGTGATATCATATATTTTACAGGTGGTTAATAATAATATTATTCTTTACGGGTGATTTTTGATAAATATCACTTAATTAATTTTAAAAACTAAAAAGAAAAAAGATGAAGGATATGAGGAGTTAGTTACCGCCTAGTCGTCCGCCCCACTATTGTCGCCTAATGTGTCCTCAGCACTAAGATCACACGACATGTCGATCTCAAAAACCCGCAGTAGCAAAGTCGGCCCTGAGAAGAGCCCTACAGAGAAGGCCGCTCCGAACCCTGGCAACAACCGCACTAAGAATCTTGCGACCAAGGCCTTAAATGAAGACTTTGCAGATGCGTTCAATGAAGCCGAGATCAAAGACCCTGGTTTTGAGGAAGCTCGACCCTTCAGTGAAGCCGTTCAATCAAGCAAGTACGTGCAGTAAAGCAGCATGTTCATGACCAGATCATCAAGGCTGCAACAGCTAGGTTGACCAGGGCATTCATGGCCCCTCCAACAGCTAGCCAGTCATGCATTCAAGGGGCTGCAACATTTTTTTTAATCGACCAGACCATTAAAGGCTGCCCTAATATCTCTTTTTGATCAAGGGTTGGTCATTAAATGTGCGTCAGTTACTCAAGACCCAACCTAGTATAAAAGGAGTAGGCTACTTCTAATTTCGGCATCCAACTATCAACCCAAATATCCAATATGTCTCTTAGTTGTCAATTAGAATAATACGGGCATCACCCATAGTTATCATAGTAGTAATACCGTAGTAAGACCTTCGATCATAGTATCTCTAGCTTTGTATTGGTCTAGCATCGACGCTTTCAATCATTCAATGAACTCAGCAACCTTCCTTTTTCCATGTTCACATCCATAAAAACTCACCATCAGCAACCGTTTCCCAGTCATCAAATTCTTTCCGACTTCTTTTTCAGTGAATTCTCACAAAGCCTTCACTTTCGAACTTTGGGGTGGTCATCGTCCTATCAAGTGAGAATTCAGGAATCCTGAAGTCACCATCGAATTCAGGAGACCATTTTACTATACGGACCTCCATACCCTTCATACCACCGCCACCCCATCAGATCCACCTTCACCTCCACCTCCACCAACACCTCAACCCTATCAGATCCACCTTCACCTCCACCTCCAGCAACACCTTGAGGAGCACGTCATTGAGTGCTGTAAATTTGTCCCGACTCTCCTACTAGTATAGTATTGGCAACTGGGGTCGAATCCACAGGGAACGGTGAGAAGTCGTCTTTTGATCTACAACTAAGATTGGGGTTTGTAAGTTAAACAAGTAAAAGACAGATAATAGGAGAGTGAGTATACTCTGATAGTTTAACGATAGATAATAGAGTCTATAATTAGGTCTGCGGGTAAAGGCTTCGCCTAACTATCTAAACTAGTTATCATGCAAGGTTGCACAGAGTAATAATACTAAACAGGTCATGCATTAAGAATAAAACCTCTAAACATATAATTCATAGATTAAAGTCTAAACTGAATTCAGAAAGTTAGCTTGACATGCTGAACATATTCATCTCAAAATTCATATGAAAACAACAAGTAGAAATTCTATAGCCTGGTGCGCGTCGTCAGTGCGCGTATCAGTCTTGCGCCGGCAGATTTTCGATCTGCCCTTCTAATCCGCTCTGAGTCCTCTTCTACGCAAATATGTACATGTCTGGAGTTTTCCTGGTAGCTGTATATTTATACTCTTGCCTTCTAGGGTTTCCACGAATAATTAGGCAAGAGAATATATCCTTATCACTAAAAATCATCTTTGGAAATATCTTTATCTCTAAATTCCAGACTTAGAAATATTCTTAGCGCGTGATGACGTCATCGCTCCGGATATTTCGTTGATTGCTGACGTCATCGTTTTGCTCTGCTCTTGCGCGACCCATACTCGCGCGCTTGCAACCGTGCGCCCCTTTCTGAGCAACTAACTTCAGCGAAGACGGTCTGTTTTCCCGTCTCGTCACGCCATTAGGGTTTCACCTTTGGCATCTGCGTGACCGAGCTTTCTCTTATCCTTTGACCGCGAAGTACCAACCTCCACGAATACTCATAACCATACAACCGCTCCTCAAGTTTGGTTCGGTTGACTGCTTCTCTAGGATGTTTTTGTCAGCTCCACATCCCTCTTTATTCCACTAAAGAGATACACAAAATTCGAAGAAATTAACAAAAAATCAGAATATGTCATATATGCACAATTTAACGCAGGTGCGCGAGTAACGCACACAGGTCGCGCATGCCAATGTTTCCCGCGCACAATACCTTCTTGAGGTTTTATATATCAGCTTGTCGATGCTTAAAAAAACGAAAAAATTTAAACTAACTACTCCTAAGATAGATGTACTACTACCCCCCACACTTAAACAAAAACTTGTCCTCACGTTATGCACAAGTAGTAAAGAAGGCACTAATAATGCATGCATGTAAAACAGTTTGCACCGATTACAATTCAGAATATAGCCACTCCACCGAAATAAGTCAAAACACCGTTCAAAACATGATACCAATTCAAAAGACATGTGTTTTAAAACAGGTCACGCAATCACCGAAATAGTTCAAGACACCGATTACAAAACATTTAAAATGAAGTTAAAAAAGATCGGGAGAGTTTTTCAATTGGATCTTCGCTCTGCAGCTCGTACCCTTCCGGAATCGGGTCACCAACATGCCATCCTCTGGGCGGCGTCAAGTCCAGGTTGGCACCCTGTGGCGCCATGTATTCCATCACACGTTGGGCGTTGAACACCCAGAGTTCATCAATCTGCACTTGCGCGCGACTGCCTTGTGCGCTAGTCTCTGCTCGTGCACGCCCTGTCTGGCGTCTGCCCCTTTTAGGCGCCACAGGCTCTGGCACAACTACCTCTGGCGCAGGTCTGGCATTCTCCAGTCTGCGCTTCTATCTCCAGTACGCGGTTCCATCCGCGCGGACTTTGATTCCTTTGTGGAGACGCATCTTCTGGCGCGTCAAAAACTCTGCCCGAACGATGGTGTGCTCTTCCGTCCATGGCTCCATATGCAGCGCACGCAGGAAGTGCGTGATCAAACCTCCGCAGAGCAGCGGGCCCTTCATGCTCACGGCTTCCCAGTAACTGGTGAGCAGGCGCGTTTAGCGCACCTTCTTTCCTTAATAGAAACCCTTGAAGATCTCCATGTCCATAAGTCCTGGCGTTGCGATCCATTGTAACGCCCCAGAATGGAATGTGAGATGAGCCTCTGGAGGTAGAACATCTTTGGGTCCAAGAGCTCAGTTCCCATACTCCTTCCACCAGCATACGGCTTGCTGCCGTCCGTCCAATCATCCCATGCTTCCTGGTCCGTGTGTTCGTCCACTTGCGCACCAGGCATCCACTCAAGTCCCACGACTGCACCGAACTGAGATGGCGCGGCCTCATAGTACATGCCCATGTGGCGGTATCGGTTCCTATCCGCAAGTCCCTCATATGACGCGAGGAATTCCAGTACATCCTCCACGTCTGTAGCTGAGGACAGCTCCATGAACGCTCCCCATCCAGTTGCGATGAAAGTCGCATGTACTTCTTCATAGAGCCCCATCTCACGGAGGAACTCCTCATCAATGAAAACTGTAGGTAGCACCTCACACCTACTGTACATCCTATACTTGATTTCAACGTGCTTTACTGGGTTTTCACTAGCCATGCCGTGAAACTTGGGTATGAAGTGAACAAGTTGGGTCCGTAGTTCAAAGTGACCATCCGTAGGTAGCACGATGCACCAGGGTTGGTTAACTGCCTGTGGGGCAGACATCTCTTTAATTGTGCGTCGCACCACTGGTTGTGCAGGTACGCGTGCGACAGGTGGTGGCGCGCGTACGTCCATGTTATTCTGCAGCTGGTTGTTATTCCTCTGTATTTCAGCATCCATTCTGAACTCTAAGTCTCTGCGCACTTCTCTTCTGATTGCTTCGAGTTCAGCAGGGTGTAGGCGAGCAAAGATATTCTCGGCGTTGCGCACTGGCGCGTCTGGAGTCTCTATTCTTCTGCCGATTACACTATTCTCACCACTAGCTTCCATACAAAACAAAAACAACAGCTAAATTAAACGTAACTAATTGTTTTTTGATTTTTTTATATAAGAAAAACAAAAAGTAAATAACAAACTAAAAGAAAAAGAAAAGAAAACTTCTCTAGCGCGTTACCCGGCAACGGCGCCAAAATTTGACGAGCACGTCGTTGAGTGCTGCAAATTTGTCCCGACTCTCCTACTAGTATAGTATTGGCAACTGGGGTCGAATCCACAGGGAACAGTGAGAAGTCGTCTTTTGATCTACAACTAAGATTGGGGTTTGTGAGTCAAACAAGTAAAAGACAGAAAATAGGAGCGTGAGTATACTACTGGCGATCAGAATGAATACAAGTGTAAACTATGAATACGAGATGAGCTCAGGTTAGACTTATCACTATGAACTTCCATGTTTATCACTGGTTTTTCTAAGGATCTATGACCGATTGTTCACGCAAGTTAAGGTCCGGTAAAGGCTTAATAACTTACACATATATTCCGGTAAAGGTTTATATGATATTACTACCCAACCTAGTCTAATACTACGAATCCGGTAAAGGTAGTGATTAACTATTCTAGTGCTACTCCTATCATTCACTGTAACGTACCTCTGATAGTTTAACGATAGATAATAGAGTCTATAATTAGGTCTGCGGGTAAAGGCTTCACCTAACTATTTAAACTAGTTATCATGCAAGGTTGCACGGAGTAATAATACTAAACAGGTCATGCATTAAGAATAAAACCTCAAAACATATAATTCATAGATTAAAGTCTAAACTGAATTCAGAAAGTTAGAAAGATTACGCTTAGAATATATCCTTATCACTAAAAATCAGCTTTGGAAATATCTTTATCTCTAAATTCCAGACTTGTAAATATTCTTAGCGCGTGATGACGTCATTGCTCCCGATATTTCGCTGATTGCTGACGTCGTCATTTTGCTCTCCTCTTGCGCGACCCATACTCGAGCGCCACACTGCTTGCGCGCTCGTTGGTCTTTGGCTCTCATCAACTTTGTTGTCCTTTTATCCGAGATTCAGACTTCTTGTTGCACTTTTGTTCTAACTCTTCTAATCAACCTGAGATACAAAACTATACCAAAAGCGTAATCTTATACTTAAATATGTTAGAATCTAAGCAGTGTAAAGGACTTAAAACAGCATACAAAAGTGCTCTATCACACCTCCACCTCTACCCAAAACCCTAACATCAAAACCCTAAACGTCAATGTTCCTTACAATTTCACCATCGTTCTTAATCCGCCTCAAAATTCTAAATAACACCTCCACAACTCTCTCCGCTTACAAATTCACAAAATAGGATCTGTTAAAAGATGAGGATGAATTGAGAAGTGACGATTTTCATAATGGTAATGTGATAGAGGATGTCGTGGAAAGTTTAGTGGAGGTGATGAAGGATGAGAGGATTGGGGATTTTAAGAGGTAATAGTGAATATGGTTTATGTGACAAATTTGGGGCTAATATGAGTGTTGAGGTGTTGGAGGTTGTAAATCAGTCTGAGGCGGTGGTTTTGGAGGTCAAAAGGTGGCGGCAGCCTTAGTCGGGGCGGAAGGCTATGAGGCAGGTGATGTTTGTTTTAATTTTTATGTAATGAAAATTAAAAAATATAAAAAAGTTATTCTAAACTGTGAAGTTAACAAATTGACAATAAGTGGTTCAAACTAAATGGAAAAAATATAAAGATAATTCAAAATTATTTTTTAAAATCGGTGATTCCTGAATAATACTCTATTAAAAAGATGGTTTTGCATAAAAACCTTATGGGGAGAGATCCCGTATAAAGTTCTTTAAGTGTATACAACATACACTAACATGGACCATTAAAACATATAGATCGACGATCCAGATTAATTATAAAAATTAATTAATTAGTTGCCAAATAGGGAAAAAATAAATTTTAATTAAATCGCTAAGGGTAATTTAGGAACAACAAAAACATGATTAAATCCTTTAGCGACTAATTAGGTAATTCGAACTGAAAACCCTAAATTGTTCCAATTTCGCGCGGAGAGCATCGGTGACACATCCAGAGCTCTAATCTGGCGTAGAATTACGGCAACACCACGTCACCACCTCCGTAACACGCCAACCATGTCGTCTCATGGCATGTGTGTTGCAATCACGCTTGTTTCAGTTTAGTCATGTTTTGAATGTTGGTTATTTTTTATTTAGTCTGTATGTTTTGAATGTTGGCTATTTTTCCGACATTGTTGGTTATTTTTCTGATATTGGATGTTGAGTGATATGTATACGGTAATGTTCCAAAATTACATGCATATGGTTCATGAAGCATGTTTAACAATTTGTTGAACCATACTTTAAATGTACGATACAAACAGTTTTTAGTTATGGTTCATGAAGCGTGTTTAACAGTTTGTTGAACCATAAGTGAATTGTGTGGTACAAAGTTTCTTTGACATGGTTTGTGTTACAAAATCGGTTCCATTCGTTGTGTTACAAAATTTATTAACAGGTTGTTGTATCGTAATTAACAAGTTGTTGAAAACACATCCATCTGTATGGTTAAAAAAATATAAAGGTATAGTTCATGAACCATGTTTAACAATTAAACGGATTATACAAATTAATTTTAACCAAAACGTGAATTTCTTTAAGATTTAACCCTATCAATTAATTTTAATATTTGTTAACCCCAACTTTTTCATAAAAACAAAAATTAGCCCTCTATTTTAAAATCCTGGATCTGTCCCTCGGTTGAATACCGTAATCAACTTATTCATTCGAAAAATTAAAAAATTAATGAATATGTTCAGTTTGACCGTGTTTTATAAGGAAAATTTATTAGTGCATTTCCTCAAAACCTTTTGTTTCTTAGTGCTCTTCAAAAGTTAAAATTTATAAGTTTTTAGAACAAACACATAATCTACTAAAAATGGAGGATAAAAATAAAGACTCTAGTTGCCTATGTTCATTGTGAAAAGGAAAATTATAATAAAATTTATCAAATCAGATTGTGTTGTATAGGAAAGAGTTAAGGAGGACAAAGTATTTTTTCTGAGACGGAAGGGCATAATCTCGATCAATGATTTCAATACATCCAACGATTAATATGAATAATCAACTTAATCTCAACCAGTAGATTACTCTTAACCAACGATTGATATTAAGTCTCACCATATCACACAAATTATTTGTTTCTCTAAATGTTAACTCGTGTCATATATAAGCAATTCATAACTTTCAAACAAAAGTTGTTTTATTAAGGGACGCACAAATTTTTTGAAAATAAGGACTGTGGACTGGACTGTGACGGATAGGTCTAATTACGATCCGGTCCGGGTTTGGACCGTAAACCCGAAATTATTATTTTTAAATTAAAAAAATTAATTTAAAATTTTGAATAAAAATATTAATAATTTTATATATAATTTATTTAATTATTTAAATATTTTTGGTAACATTTATGCCTAATTTATTAATTTTTATTAATAAATTTCCATTTTATATGATATATTTTAATTTTTTATAGTTTAATATTTATCTAATTCATATTACTGTCCGGGCCGGCTCGGACCATAAATTTTTGGACCGGACCGTAATCCGTAATTTCAAAATTTTGTGGACCATGGACCGGACCGAATACGGTCCGAACCCGATCTGTTTTTAAGGTCCGGTCCAATTTTATGCACCCCTAGTTTTATTATTGTCCACCTATAAAAATTCTAAGCGCGATATAGATTTGATTTGCTCAAACTTAATCTTGATAGCATTTGATCTCGCTCCTTGTGGTAAACCTATAAAAACAATCTAATGCAAGTAAAAAAACTAAAAAGTGCTTACATTAATTAAAAGAAAGGGTGAGCATGTCACAATAGTGAACCCAGACCTGACCCTAACTAAATATTAGTGATCTGAACCGTTTTAAATGATTAATTAACTCAAATTAAAAAATTAACAACCAAAAGAAGACCGTGAAAGCAATTCAAAAAAAATTGTAAAACAAACTTCAAATCCACTATCAAGATTTTCAAATTTGTATCCGTTGATTATTTATTTTAATATTCATTTTCTTATTATTCTTGAAGATCCACAATTATTATGTTGAAAACAAATCAAATTATTAATAGTTAATATTTTAAATTAAAGTCATGAACTTGTTAAATATTTTTGTTATAATTCTAAAGAACGAGTTGGTTCGGATCACTGGGTAACCCGATGCTCGACCCGAATCCATCATATTTTTTGGGTTACAAAAGTTTGACCCAAACATATCCAATTTTAATTGGGTTGGTACCGGTCATGAACACCCCTAATTGAAAGATAAGTAAAGGTTCTAAGAGAACATGCATATATTAGTAGAATGAAAGGTTACAATCTCAACCGTTGATTTTTATTTATTAACGGTTGATATTAATAACAATCAATCCTCAACCATCCTTATTTTTTGCATATTCAACCGCTCAATCAATAAAAAATAACTTTAATCTCAACTGTCGAATTAATTAAATCCGTACGACTGAAATTATATTCCTATGAAAACATTTGTCAGAGCCCGTTTCCGCGTACGGGCATAACCAACCTCTCTCTAAAAGGGTTTTTGCGTACGAATTTCAGATCTGGGCTGGGGAGGACGGCCTCCTCGGAGGTGGCTGTTCCTCCTCCGCCCCCGTTTCCTTTTCGGCGTCCGTTTGCTTTCCTTTCAGTTTCCCTTCCTGTAATGTCTTTCCCTTTCAATAATGGAGCTTCTGTGCTCTACCTTTCCTCTAGCTGTGTGCTAGCGTTTCCTCAAGCCATGTGCTTGTTTTCCTGACCCCGTTTCGGGATTGTCATGGGGTGGTTCGGGGGCGGGCTGTCATGGATCTGTCGGTTTGCTCGGTCACCGGTGGGATGTCGCCTTGCGGGGAGTAAGGCTTGGTCGTCAATCCAAGCCTCCGTGCGATTTTCGGCCTTATGCTGGACGAGCTTTCGGATGGGACCGCGGAGATGTGTGCGCCTGTCGGATCTGAGCGCCGGATGGAGACGGGAGGGTGGACTGGGGTCGGGGACGGCTGGATCTACGGAGGGCGTGTGCTGGGCTCGAGGCTGAGGCGGCGGAGGTTTCGCGGATGGATTCGGTGGTTGACGGCTGGGTTGGTCGACGGCTGGGTCGGTCGACGGCGGGGCTGGAATCAGCTTCGACGGCGGCTTGGATCCGGTTCGCCGGTGAGAGTGGAGCGGCGTGGACTCGATCTGGCGGCGCGAATGGTGGCGGCGCGAGTGAAGAGGGGAGCTAGGGTTTCTGCGTCTTGGGCCTGGGTGATGTTGGGCCTCCTGGGCTGGGTCTAGGTGCTGGTGTCCACTGCTGGGTCTTGATGCTTGTGTCCCTCGCGTGGGCGTTGTTGTCCTGTTCCTGCTCTTTGTGTTTCTGGTCTCTGATCCTTGAGGTCCTCCCGTTTTTGTCTTGGCTGCTGTGGTGAATCATCTCGAGTCCGGTGGGTTATGGACTTTGGTGAGTTCGTTGGGATGGTGCCGAGCGCGGCCTGCTCTTCAATCGTCATTAATGAGACCTACTCGATGTAGAAATGTCTTTATGTTTTGTCCCTTCGGTTTGCTTCATTTGCTCGCATTGTAATATCTTTTTCTATGAAACAATCTCACCTTGAACCAAAAAAAAAGAAATTATATTCCTGTCTCACAAAAATATACATGTCTGCCTAAATCTTTACTGTTGAGAGTAAATATTAATTTCTCTGAAGTTGTGAAACATCAACACGGTTTTATTTCTGTGAATGTGAACTTGAAAGAAACAACCAATGAAGCCAAATAACCAACAACCAAAATCTAACTCAAAATTAAATACATGACTTCACAATAGCAATTACTGTCTCAAACTAACTGAAGTAGATATTGAGCTGTTGTTATGCGGTAGTGTTGCTGTCACCTATCACTTATTTACACTTTGAATCAAATTTAAGTATTTAATGATACAAACTGGAGCAGTCCTTGACCTTCAAATGACAGCTTCACACTCTTGCTGTATAAATTCTCTTCAAGATGACTTGAGCCGGCCACAATTTGTGAAAAATTGATACAGACTTCAATGGCTGACAACAAACAAGCCTTTTTTCTTCTCACCCTTTTTCTCCTGTTAACCGCTGGAAACTGTCGCAGTTTGAGGCCCGGAGAGTATCCACTCTCAACCAATGCTGGAAAAGCTGGCATTGTAGATGGTAAGAAAGGGACGTCTATGATGAGTATCAATGAATTCAAACAGTCACTAGGCTATTTTCCAAAAGGTGATCCTGTGCCACCTTCTGGACCCTCGCGCAGACGTAACTTGAGGGAGGTTGAGGCTGTTGTTGACATTGCCGAAGTTGAATGTGGTAAAGGTGGCAAATTGGAGTAGCTCTAGCTGCTGCACTTAATTCTGCAGCATGCATTTAGTGAACTAGTAGAAAATGATACAATTTGATGATCTGAAAAAGTGTCTACTTAAGATTTTTTCGTACTGAATGAATTCTACTCCTGGATGGGAATGCATAATTTCAAGTTCTATGATCCTTCAGTGAGAAATCTTTCTTATTTTTTCTGGTTTTTATTTTGATATGTAACTTCAGATTAGAGTGCGGTTAAAAAATCGAACACGCCTTCACCTTATCAACAATGTCATGAACTGAAATCATAAAATTTACATCAAGTCAGAGGCTTGAAGATAACAAAATGACAACCGAAGAAGTTTGTAAAGATGGGACGACATAAAAACCGGTACAAGATATGCATTGAAAAGGCGAAAGCTAGTTTGCTTTCAAGAGGTTGATTGAAAGATGGAATGGGTTTCTTTAGAGCACTGAAACTCATAAACAGATAGGGAATTTAAGTTGGAGTTATGAGTCAAGAAAAGGTAACGAGCCACACTCAGCTTCACTAAATGTGGCTTGTGATAAAAGGTCCATTCTCAAGCTGCAAAAAGTCTACAGCCATATGATGAATCGATACAATGCTTTTCAGTTCACTGAATGCGAGTTAAGGATAAAATTCTCTCGACACGCTGCTTTATTCAGTCACAGAAGTAGTCATCTATGACAGTTTAATGTTGTTTGTGATAGTTCATCGCAGATTCAGCAGTTACGATAAAGTAAAGACACGCCCCACACTGAATCTGATCTCAAGCTCATCATGGTCTAAACGAAGTTCTGCCACTTTGGTAAATATCTTAAACTCCTAAGCTCTCCATTATCAACTTGAGATTTCAGACTGAAATTTATCGGCTATACTCTTTAGCCTCATTCTTGATCATTGAAGAAAATCACGATCGGAGATCGCCGGAAGTTCGCCGGAGCGCCGGCGAGTTCGCCAGAGAAGATGATGAGCAGAAATGAAAAAGGTGTGTTATTGATTTTTGGTGGGAAATCTGCTATTTAACAGACTCCCAAAACACAGATTTACATTTTAGTCTTTTATTTTTCTATAATTACAAGTAAACCCTAAAACTTCTATTTGTTACAAACAAAACCCTAATTAACTTTGCAATTGGATCTTGAATTCATTCAGGGTCAATCTGGTCGGTGAGCTGAGACGGCGACTGAGACGACGGAGCTGAGCTTGTGTGGGCATCCTCAATACCCCCCGCAAGCTCAACGTGTGGAATAAATTGACACAGTTGAGCTTGGAGCTGAGCTTGTGAAGGGCATCCACTGTCAAGGGTTTGGTGAGTAGATCTGCTGGTTGGTCGATAGTTGAGATATACCTTGTTGAGATGAAATTACTGGTCACATGTTGTCTGATGAAATGGCAGTCTAGCTCGATGTGTTTAGTCCGCTCATGAAACACTGGGTTTTTTGCTATGTGCAGGGCAGATTTGTTATCACAGTATAGAGGAATAGGAGAGCTGAATGGAACGTGAAGCTCTTCAAGTAATCTGGTAAGCCATATTAACTCGCAGCATGTCTGTGCCATGGACCGGTATTCAGCTTCAGCCGAAGATCTGGAAATGACTTGTTGTTTCTTTGTCTTCCAGGATATGAGAGATGAACCCAGCGTAATTGCGAAACCAGTCACGGACTTCCTGGTTAGAGGGCAGGAGCCCCAATCAGCATCACAGTACGCTGACAAAGATAAGGTGGAGCACTTTGGATAAAAAAGACCCTGAGCTGGGGCAGACTTCAGGTATCTTAATACTTTGTGTGGTGCACTTAGATGTTCTTCAGTAGGACAAGCCATAAATTGACTTAGTATGTGAACTGCAAAAACTAGGTCAGGGCGTGTAACTGTTAAGTATATGAGCTGACCAACTAACCTTCGATAAGGCATAGGATCCTTTAGTAATGGGGCAGTAGATAATGCCAACTTATGTTTGGCATCCATTGGATAGGGGATGGCTTACATCCCAGTAAACCTGCCTCAGTGATGATATCTAAGGCATACTTGCGCTGATTTAGAAATATCCCTGAGTGTGACCTGGAAACTTCAATACCTAGAAAGTAATGGAGTTGTCCAAGGTCTTTAATCTTGAACTGAGAGTGTATGAATGACTTAATGTCCTCTATCTGATCTGGTGAAGTTCCAGTGATGAGAACATCGTCGACATATACCAATAAAATGGTAAATTCTCCATTCCTGGATAACGTGAATAAAGAATAGTCGTTTAAGCTAGCTGAAAACCCATAGGCCACTAGAGCATCACTAAATCGACTAAACCATTGTCTTGAAGCCTGTTTCAACCCATATAAGCTTTTAAGAAGTTCGCAGACCTTGCCTTGTTTCTTTTCTGCATTGTAAAAGCCAGGTGGTAAAGTCATATAGACTTCTTCATTTAGTGTACCATGTAGGAAGGCATTATTGACATCTAACTGGTATAGGGGCCAGTTTTTAATTGATGCCAATGCTAGGACAGTACGTACAGTTTGCATTTTGACCACTGGAGCAAAAGTGTCTTCATAGTCCAAACCTTCTAACTGAGTATAACCTTTAGCCACTAGACGAGCTTTGTATCTTTCAACTGAGCCATCTGAGTTGCGTTTGATTTTGAATACCCACTTGCAGCCAACACAATTTTTTCCATCTGGTAGACTTGTAATTTCCCATGTGTCATTTTCTTGAAGAGCACTTAGTTCAGCCTGCATTGCCAGTGTCCATAAGGGGTTTTTACTGGCTTGGGTGTAGCTTTTGGGTTCTGTGGCAGATGAAATTTGGGCGATGAATTTCTGATAAGCTAGGGAACAGGCTGAGGTATTTGTGAACTTGTGAATTGGATAGGCAGTAGTGTGTAAGGTCTTTGTAGGACAAATGTAATCTTGTAAAGCAATAGGTTTCTTGTGTGTGCGAGAAGATCTCCTAAGTGGTATAGGTGCTGGGGAATTTGGGTCATTGGGTAAAATATTTTCAGGTAAGGTAGGAATAGATGTATCTGTAGGTTGGGAAATATGGTCAGGTAAAGGGACATTTTCTGAATGGGATGTATCTTGGGATGTGGGAATATTTTCTGGCTGTGACAAAAGGTTTGGAAGAGAGTTGGGAAGTGAAAGGGATGGGGTATTTTCTGGGGTGGGAAATTCTGTATAGGAAGATTTGGTTTTAGCAAAGGGAAAAATGGTTTCCTGAAAGGTAACATCTCTACTGGTATGAATAGAGTGGTTAGTTAGGTCAAAAACCTTATATCCTTTTTGGTCATAGGGATAACCCAAAAAGATACAAGGCTTGGCTCTAGGATCAAATTTCCCTTTTGAAGGGGAAATATTTGTGATATAACATAGGCAGCCAAAAACTTTAATGTGATCAAAAGAAGGTGGTTGGGAAAAAAGTACCTCATATGGTGATTTGTTTGATAGGACTTTGGATGGGATTCTGTTTATGATGTATGTAGAGGTAAGGATGCAATATAATCACCCCAAAAGGACACAGGCACATTAAACTGAATTTTAAGTGCTCTAGCAGTCTCAAGTAGATATCGGTGTTTCCTCTCCACAATCCCATTCTGTTGAGGACTATATGGGCATGTGGTTTGGTGTAAACAACCTTTAGACTTTAGAAAATCGACCATTTTGTTGCTGAGAAATTCTTTTCCATTGTCAGACCTTATCTTCTTTATGGAAGTGTCAAACTGAGTACCCACCATGTAGAAAAAATTGATGAAGTGGTCAACTGTTTCTGTCTTCGAAGCCATGAGAAAAGTCCATGTGAACCTTGAGAAGTCATCAACGATAGTCAAGAAGTATTTACACCCTGTCATAGTTGGATGCTTATAAGGACCCCATATATCAAGATGAACTAGTTCAAAAAACCTCTTTGTTGTAGAAGTACTGTCAGGAAAGCTTTTTCTAGTTTGCCTAGCTTGAGGACATATATCACAAGACATTGAATGATTATTACAAACCAGATTAGGAATGTATGTATCAAATCTATTTGCCAGTTTAGAAAAGGGTACATGGCCAAGTCTTAGATGCCATAGAAGAGTCAAGTCTTGAGTCTGATCTCCCTGTATGGTAAGGCAACTGTTTGACTGACTAGCCTTTAGCCTGTATAACCCTTCTGTAGAATCACCAATCCACAGTGAAATCCCCTGATTTTGATCCTGAAAGTGGCACCCTTTATTAGTAAACTGCACAGTAATATGTGAGTAACCAATCAACTTCTTGACACTGATAAGGTTGTATTTTATGCTAGGAACCAGTAGAACATCATGTAGAGTTATATGCTTGTTGATGAAGCATTTACCACTATGAGTTACCAAAACTGCATTTCCATTAGGCATTGACACTTTATATGGGCTAGGTAACTTTCTAACATCATGTAATAGTTGTGTGTAAGGAGTTATATGATCAGTGGCACCACTGTCAATAATCCATTCATCACTACATATTTTAACATTTGTTAAACAAGTTATACCTGCTGCTGTGTGACTCTCGTCTGACTTTGTACTGTTGAGAAGTGCCATGAGCTTATTGATTTGTTCCTGATTCATCCTTACTGATTGCAACTGTGTCTGATTATCTGACTCTTTTCCTGATGCATCTGCAAGTTCTGTGACAACATTGTTAGCTTTTCTAGAATTAGAATTGTTCCCAGACTTATGCAATTTGTGACCAGGAGGATATCCATGCAGTTTCCAGCATTTATCTTTAGTGTGGCCTTGACACTGACAATAGTAGCAGAATAAATCTCTTTTGTTCTTGTTTCCTGAGTCATTATTTTCTCCATTTGAGTTTCTTGAAGAACCTTTGTTCCCTTGTTGACTCTGATTATTCTGTGAATTGTAGGTGCCTGAGTTTCCTCTATTTCCCTGTTGCTGTGCACTGAACATTGCTGAAGCTTCTAAATGAGTAAGTCTACTTCCTCTGTGAGCAGCATCTTTTGCAACCATGCGATATACTTCGTTTAAGGATGACATGGGTTTTAATGCTAGAATTTGCGATCTGATAGACACATGCACATCATTCAGCCCCATAAGAAATTTCATAATCTTGTCCATGGTTCTTTTCTCAGTCATGCATCTTGTTGATTTGCATTGTGAACCTAAAATGCATTTTTTTTGCTGGCTCAGTGACTCCTCTTGTCCCCATAACTGTGCTAGCTTTTCATGATACTTCACAACACTTAATTCTCCTTGTTTGAATGCATAAATCTCCTCTTGAATTGCATAAATTGTAGGAGCATCAGTGGTAGAATATCTATCAGCTAGGTCAGACCATGCCTCAACTGCATCTTTTGAATGTATTAGTGAAGAAGCTATTTCTTTGGAAACCGATGCAAGAATCCAAGAAAATACAAAATTGTTGCAGCGCAACCATTTTGATAGCTGAGTAGGGTCAGTAGGTTTAGGACAATGACCATTGACAAACTCTAGCTTGTTCTTACATCCAAGTGAAATTTCCATGGATTTCTTCCATGTAACATAGTTTGTTTCATCAACTAAGGGCTAAGTTACCAATGCTACACTACTCACTTCATTGTTTGCAATGTGCAGGTAATCAATTGTGGAAATATCAGCCATAGAAGGACTTACAGTGCTTGCTGTAGCCTGATTTTCAGAATTCAACATTTGCGGAAAATCTGGAAAACTTCAAGAAAAGCTTCAATCCTTCCTCTAACGCAGGAACTGATGCCTGATTACTGATCGCAACGACTGTCCCGCTCTGATACCATGAAGAAAATCACGATCGGAGATCGCCGGAAGTTCGCCGGAGCGCCGGCGAGTTCGCCGGAGAAGATGATGAGCTGAAATGAAAAAGGTGTGTTATTGATTTTTGGTGGGAAATCTGCTATTTAACAGACTCCCAAAACACAGATTTACATTTCAGTCTTTTACTTTTCTATAATTACAAGTAAACCCTAAAACTTCTATTTGTTACAGACAAAACCCTAATTAACTTTGCAATTGGATCTTGAATTCATCCAGGGTCAATCTGGTCGGTGAGCTGAGACGGCGACTAAGACGACGGAGCTGAGCTTGTGTGGGCATCCTCAACAATCATCATCTCATATGTTCTTAAGCATCCATTCAAATTGTCAGTTTTATCTTGAATATGTTAAAGATTAATGTATAGCTTTCATAAATTTTCTGACAATGTCAGCTTCATGAATAACTTTTCCTAGAGACGCATTTTTCATTGACAATTGTCAATAGTTGTGTCTGAAGCTCTAATATTGGCTCATCCACCTTATCTTCAGATTGTCAAATTTAGAAGTAACCATGTGCAACACTTCCTTCGCCTTCTCCATGCCTTCATATTTTGTCTCCCGAATGACCCACGCGGCCTTCAAAGCTTCACAATTTGAAATCAGTCTGAAATTGTCTTGTCTATAACCGAGAATATAGCTCCAAATTCTCTGTTCTTTGCAACATAAGCTTTCTTTTCTCTAGCAATAAAATATGTCTCATCCTTCTTGTCGCATGTAACATCTATGAGAGGAGGACTCCATTCTTTAACTATAACACTTCAGACTATCTCATCTACACACTTGATATGAACTCTTGTCCTAACTTTCCAATTGCCATAATTCTTTCCATCCAACAACGAAAAAATTACAACTCTTCCTCCTATATTCATTTTTTCACATGTTAGTCTCACATAAAGTGTTAGCAGCATCATCTAGTCTATACTCAATATTACTATTTAACAATGTCACAGATAGTAGTTGACCGCATGCAATTTAGTAGATAAATATTCCAACACGCAACTCAAAAGAATTTATAGAACTAGGGGTGAACTAGTGTCGAACTCAAGGGAACAGTGGAGTTAAGTTATACTTTAAAATCGATTATTAGTTTTCAAAATAGTTCTTAAGTGTTTTGTTTGTTTTATAGGCAATGTTTGGAAAAAGGGTTTTTTTATCAAATATAAGAACTATGACAAGGATGAGAATCCTCCGCTAATACTTATGGTTTCACTAGAGCAAGATATAGAATATAGTTATGAATTTCCTTCTTGATGACAATTTAATCTAGAACGTATAGTTATATGATAATATAAATCCTCACTCCCGAATGTTGGATTTATATTATAGAATTTAGACTGAGTAGCATTAGCATACGAATCCTCACTCCCGAATGTTGGACTCGCACGTAAACATCTACTCGACTAGCTTCAGTCCTCCCGGTGTTTTCACTAATCTGTCCAAATACGCTTATTAATACATTCATGCACCAAATATACTCGCTGCTCCCGCTTTGCTAATATACTCGATCTAATGGTTGTATTGATTCCAAAATAGTCTAAGTTCACCTCCGGTCCTTCCCTAGAAAATACTACTCGACCTACTCTTCTAGACGTTTTGTCAGGACACCTAGACGTAGTGCTCGGGTATGATTCAACACACATAATAGTCATACAAGAATTGATTCATGTAAATTAGATAATCATGTTCTAGTTATTCATAAGCATTAGGATTCATCAAATCCCCATCATAAGGAAACTACTCACTCATCTCGAGTGAGAATGAAAACATGTTCAATTGATTGTAAATAAAACAAGAGTAAAAGTTTAGAAATTCTCAGTGATTGATGTTCCACGGTCGAGTTCCAAGCTGCTGCTCCTCTCCTTGTTCGTGTAATGGTAGCTCGAGTACAAAGTGAAGTTGGATGGTCTTGTGTAATTCGAACGGTCCTCGAGCTCTCTCTAGCTTTCCCCACTTGGGTACTCGACTACTCTCAATCACTTGAACTCTAGGGTTTCTCGGTTCTCTCTTTTTTGTGTCTCTTGTCATGCTTATATAGTGAAGAGTAATCCAAAGGGTCGAGTAAATGGAAGGTCTAGCTTATCCACTCGTATTAAATGGAGAGAGTCCATACGAAGAGTCTTGGTCACGTGCTGACTCGCTCGAGTAGTGTGTTCACTCGGTCGAGTAACATGAGTCTTTGGCTTGTTTTGCTCGAATCAAGTACTTTGGTATACTCGGTCTAAGGATTGCAGAAATGCTCCCAATTATGTCTGATTTAGGCCGAATTTACGTGCTTTTCCTCATATTTCCATGTGTGCTCCTTCGTAAGGCGGAAATCGTATTTTTGACCTGAAACATCAATCCAAGTATCATAAGTAATGTATTTTACGTTCTAATCATGGGAAATAAGCATGAAAGTAGTGGCTTAAAATAGACATTTCTAACACTGATCAGTAGTCGTATGTGATAGCTAACTACAGCGTGTGACAACTTATCGTTAATTCAGCTGTTATTATAAAAGTAAAGACACAAAATTTGTTAACCCACTTCAGGAATTTTCAGACATAGCAAAATTCTAATTCACTATCAGCATTAATACTAAGTACACAAGACTCTTTTGTCCGACCTAATACTATAACTCACTTGAATAAACGGCATGTTACGTCCCCTAAGGTGACGATCCCTCTCTTGTTCGCTTACTTCAATATCTCGAAAGACATCTATCGATCAATATCTCAAATGACCTGAATCTATAAGCCTCTCAACTGGGCCACAAACTAATATTAAATTTTAATTCAATTTAAATATTTCGGGCCGGTCTAATAAAGTAAATGGACCGTTGGACAACTGGACCACAAACTAAGCCCACAAAATGAGCCCAGCCTAGGATTTCTCCCTATAAATAGAAAGCATCACATTCATTTGAGGGCCCAAAGAAAAATAAAAAAAGAGAGCTATCTAAGGAAACCCTAGCTTCACGCAAAAGCGAGTGCAAAAAGCGTACAAGCCTGCTAAAGCTACTCGGAGAATCTTCAATGCAGAAGCGAGATCAAGTCAACGCGACCCTCACCAACGCAACAAACAAGAAGTTTACGCAGTCAACAAGTGTACGCAATGCACCGCCTGCTAAAGCAAGTGCGAGATGCTTCTAATGTCATTCTAAACCATGCAAACGTGTATAGAACTTTTATCGCAAAAAAGCATTAGGATCTAAGCGAATTAAATTAATGTACAAACAATAAAGCCTAATTTCCTTTGTGTTCTACCTAGTCTTACCGCAAAGTATCAACAATAGTAACTATCAGTCCTAACTGTAAAAAATAATACATACGCAAATACTAAATTCTTCTAATAGCTTCGAATCATAAAATATAAATAAAAAAATGAATGCAAGACATGAAATTGATATCAAGTGCGAGATATAAAACCGTTCATCACAAGTCATGTCATAAGCTGTAACTAGAAAATTAGCTACTCATGTCAATAACTAAAATATCATAAAAATACAAGGAAATGATGAACATAGTGAATTGATAGTCTGATTCTTCGTTTTGGCTTCTCTCTCTCCCTCTAGCGCCATCTCTAATTAGTGTTGGTTGTCATTAGGGTTTTATTTCTTTTCTTACGTAGAATCTAAACATTCAAGAAAATAAATATTCACAATGTTGGCGTCATAAGAGTTGGCGCGGATGATGTGAAACTAATTGTCGCAGATGATGAACAAATAGCCTCCAAAGTTCTTCTTTGTGCGATCCGCGCTAATTGTTTTTCATACGCGCAATTTTCGGCACAGTCACTTTTTGTGCTGCTCTTTCAACTTTCGCTTCACTTTTGATACACCAAACTTTTGAATCATATTTGTCATCGGCATATGAATTGTGGATCTTTGAGTTAGCTATCCACCAAGTTTTGTTCGCTGTGCATCAAATATCTGAAACTCTCTTGGCAAGCTTTTAAGTGCTGAAAGGTCTAGTGTCTACTGTCTTCAATAGTGTCCAATAATCACTTTTAAACACGGATTCTCTTTTAATCAATTCAATATGTCGGAAATTCAAAACAACAAATAACACGTCATCTTGAACATACAACTATAATAAAATAGGATTTAAGGATGTTCGATGAGCATATAAATACGACTCATCGGTATGCAAACGCGATGGAAGTCTATAAATTTAACTTTGGACATTGCATAGAAAATATGTAGTAATTTTTTTTCAAAATTATAAGAAGATGATCCACTTTGTGGTGCATATCTTCAAGATAATATTAGTGGCAAAAAAATTATATGATTGTATGATTACATTTTAATAAGAGAGGATTTGATCATATGATTGTATTTTTTAAAAATAGTTTATAACGCAATCTATTAACCATTGACATAAAGATGATATGTCTATATAGAGATTTACTAATGTAGATCCATCTATTTTGGGGGTTCATAGAATCCATTTTGCATCTGTTGATTGCATTTTATCAATACACCAGATTGTGCCAACACATTAATGAGACATGTGAGTTGCACATATTTTTTACATGGCAAATGCAATGAAGTATTGCAGTCTTAGCCGTTGATAAATGCAATAAACGAATACAAAGTGGGTTTCATGGATCCATCAAACTAGATGGATCCACATGAGATATTCCTGTCTATATACAAGGGAGATGTAGTATCATTGTTGAGCTTGGGAATTGTGTAAGAAGTGAAATTTTTTTATGATCAAAGTGTGTTTTAGAATGAACGTGGTCAGGCGCGTTAATCTGATCATTTGGAATTCGATTGGTTTACCGTGTTAGGATTGTAACAACGTAATGGACAAAATACCCCAAGATAATAGGAGAAGAAAAACAAGAACATTGAGACACAATATTTGTTAAGCCAGTATCCACACAAATTGTGTGACTAATCTGGCGGCACCAAGTAAAGAGTGAGATTTGCTATGTTGAATTTTGAGACGACTATAAACTTGTGCTAGGGCTACACGCTTGTGTTAGTGCTAGGGCTGGACGCTTGTGTTAGTGCTATGCTCACCAAGAAGAGTTTATTTATATAAGAGTTATAACAAACCCTAATAAAAATCCTAATTAACTTGGGACAAGAGCAATTAGTCTCCAATGTCCAATAATCTCCTACCCGGAGACTAATTCTAACAGTGACATCTCCAACAAATACCGCACACCTCTTTGCTCACGCAAAGATGATTGTTGAAGGCATACACAATTCCAACTTCCCTAAGGTTATGACGTAAGTCAACATGTCAACAAGATTCTTGTCTCTGTCTGGTTGGACAACTTGCGACCTTCTGTCGACCACTGTGTGTGGATGACCCTTAGTCGACCTCCCATCAACCTCTGTTTATGGACGACCTTCCGTCGATCACTATGATTGGATGACCTCCCGTCAACCTCTGTATATGGATGACCTTCCGTCGATCACTATGACTAGACAACCTCCCATCGACCACTTTGTATGCAAGACCTCCTGTCGATCAATGTGTAGAGATGACCTCCCGTCGTATGTTTGGACGACTTCTATTGTGCTTCTGATTGACCTTTTGTCAATTACTCTTGTAGTTATTATGTTTGATGTGTGTATGATTTTTGTTGTCGGGGTGTCGGATCTTCTGCATGCTCTTTTGTTTATATGTCATCTCTCGCTCCAAAGATCATCAAATATCAGAATATTCAATATTTGAATATTGATTATTTGAGGATCCAAATTTACTCATTTATTTGAGGATCATCAAATCTATCTCCTATCAATCAATAAATCTTGAGATTATTGTTATATGCTCGATGATTGATCAATTCTGGATTTTTTCGCTAGTTCATATGTTTTAGTGAAAAACTCTATCAAGTAATGACGCAATCTCCTGACACTCTCAATGTTGGGCTTATTTTTCTAGAAATAAATTCGTCATTGTCGATCACATGTCTTCCATGGTGCTCACAACTTCTAAGAACATAGGGCAAATTATGCTTCATTAGACCTTATTTGTCCCTCAAGATTATCGTTTGTTGGACTTTGAGTTGTTTTATCTTTTGTCTTCAGGTTATTTCATTTTACTTTCTATTTCTTAAATGTATTAAAGAAAATATATAGAGTCAAGACTGTAGCATTTTAAAAAATATATAAACAAATGGTTATTTATAGAAAATCCCTAACATGTTTTGCAGAACATCATCGCGTTTACAAAAAAATTAAGAAAAGATTTTATTATAACAACTCTATTATCAACATTTTCAACTCCGTTAGTAATTATAAACTAGTGCCCCAACGCGTGTGTATAAAATTTAATGTTTAAAATTATTTTAAAAATGGACAATTACAACAGTGACATACTGTAAATATCCCATAAACAAATGAATAAAAGGACTATCAACGCCTTGAATGCATCGACGGATGTCTGTTCAAAGTATTTGACATTTTATTTACTGTAAGGACCCGTCCAGCATGTAATATACGTTTGATAACCGGAAAATGTAGCCCCGTTACCATAAATGCATAAGATGAAAAAGCTCATCTGAATTTTAATCAAGTCTTTCTGTTGATTGTTCACCGTCGAGCTCTCGAAACCATTTTTGTAGTCGACTCGATGCTTGTTTCACCTGCCAAAGTTTAAATTATTATACGATGGTTAGACGTTTAGCTGCACATTTTTCATATTTGCAAGAAGCAAGTCAATTGCATCCAGGCCATTAGAACCTGATCATCCCAGTCTGTTATCCATGTGATGTAACCAAGAACAAACGTCTGAACCGCCACTCCGGAAAGCATCCCGATCCACATCCCCTGCACCAAGTTTGTTTCAATGCATCACTTCCCATTATGTGGATAGATATGCGGATAATCAGTCTTTTGAGTACTAACTTTTATGCCAAGATTGGCTAAGTATGCAAGCATAGTTCCTAATGGCACACCAACAATATAATAGCTGCAGACATTCACATATGCCACCATCGTCTGCCTTCCAGCTCCGACAGCCACCCCTGCATTTTTCCGCATTGATAACAAATTAGTATGGATCGAAAGATAAATAGGCTTATCAAAATTTGATGAAATTTCACAATATATATGCCTGAGAGTATAGGTTGGAAGCTGTTTAATAGAATAGAAAATGCAACGAAGACGGAGAGGCTCGATATAGCCTTGGCTATTTCCTCATTGCTTGTAAACAGGTACGCAATCTTGTTCCCAAAGACTAGAGCCAATATGAAGAACACGGCGCCAATGACTGCACCATTGGATATTATGACTTTGATGGAGAATTTTACCGCCTTGGCATCTCCTCTACCTAGCTCATTTGCCACACGTACACTGAAAGACGTTTAAAGTCATCTGACATTTTCTCAAGTTTTTATAAAAATCAGGACTAGGCATAAGTTAGTGTCGTACCATGTGCTCCGAGGAATCCGATATTAACCATAAGTACACATACTACGATATTCAGGCTGAATGTGCAACAAGCATTAAAACTTAAATTGCTGACCTGAAAAGTAAATCTTTCGAAAAGATAAAAAACTGAAAGTCAGAAGTTTGGATGGAATTTACCAGATCGAGAAAGCAGAAACGGCAGTCTCTGCATCTGACATATATCCGGCTACCAAGACCAAGATTGCAGTGTACCATAGCTCCAAGCTGTAACTTAACTGATAAAAATGAGTATATTTTCCCACAGCAAGGTTCAATGAATAGTATGATAATAAAGATAAGGGTATAACTTGCCAAATCATGACTCCGGAAGAGACCGAGAGCTTCACGACTGGCCAAATGTCAGTGAAAGCTTCCATGTTGAAACCAGTCCATGTATCAGGACACCATCCACCAAGTAGGTACACAAACTGTCCTACGACGGTCAGCCAACCAGAAAGAAAAAGTGCACCCATTGCTCCAGAGAGACCCCAGTTCAATTTGGACACGAAAATCCACGACACGAGTACATGAATCAGGAAGGAGGCTAAGGACAGATACCCTACAATTCTGTTCTTCATTTGGGCTTGCAAGTACTTTTGTATCGTCATGTTGAACCAGTTTTGGTATAAAAATGGTATAAACCATATGGAAATAATTCCAGCTTGTTGCGCTATCGCGTCTTCCTGGCCTAGAAGTCTGTAGATTGGCGTAGCAAATGTATATAAAGGAATTAAAATTGTTGCAGTGGCAACATTGATTATCCAAGATCTCTGCAGATATATTCCAAGCATATGGTACTGCTTGGCCCCGAATGCTTGGCCGCATAGCGTTTCAGTAGCACTCGACATTCCAAGCTGAATATCCAGTCACATAAGAACAAAAATCAAACCCAAAATAATGAATCTAACGGAACATTTAAACGGGTTTTTCAAGAAGTGAATATTGAGTTGTGATGACTGACGATAAAATGAAGTTTGAGATGGATGGATGCAGACCGTACCAGGATTCCATTGGAGAAGCGAAAGGTGATGGTCTGAATGAGAGCATAAGCAGCAAGATCAAGCTCACTTATATGACCAATAAAAGCTTGTGTCACAACCATAACTGCATAGGAGGTGACTCTGCAGAGAATGGCAGGAAATGCCACTCTCCAGACCTTTTTTGATTCCTCCCATGTCCTCTTCCGGAGGCCTGTTTCTTCATTTACCCGATCAGGACTCAGTAACCTTTCATCCATCGTCCTTCCAACCTTTCAAACCAAGCACCTTGAACAAAGAAGAACACAAGTCCAATACTGCGTCAACTGATTGTCCAACAAGTGATTCCCATTGTGACCAACCAGTCAAGCAGGAACTCAATATATACAATAATGACTCCATAAATCAAACAAAACTCGACGTACCGAATTCAAGATAGTTAGAACATCCAATACAAGGTTGAATTTGTAAGGCTCATAAACAAGAGAAGAATGGTAGCTGTTGTGCAAGAGATTGCTTAAACGTTGTTCAACATTCCCCACTATAACGTATCAAAAAAAACATTCCCCATTATAATATTTAGTAAAACTACACGAGTAGATATGACCTACATGATCTTTTTTGAGACCCTATATTATATTTGACACCCCATAAAACTCAAATATGTCATACATTTTATTCAAATATGTCATAAAGTTTGAAACTCGACCACTAGTTCTGAATAACAAATAGAATAAAAACTCTGATTTTTATTGATCTCAAAACTGTTTTCCTTTCCTCCCCGGGTTGGTTTATATGGTGGATAAACCCTAGAAAAATCAGGAAATACTAAACCAAATCGTAACCGACTTTCTAATAATAATCGAATATCTACACCTATCAGAATTAGGAAATTCATCTAAGACGAAATTCAGAAAATTATTTAACATAAGACTGTACAACTTAAATTTTAAAATAAAATAGTAAATGAACCTAGATGGCCCAAAAACAGCTTTGGTCACGAGCAATGCTCGTGAGTCTTGATCGCGTCGTTTTCTTCGAAAAGAGGTATTACACGCCCCATTCCTACAACCCCAGCTAACATGCATCAGCCCGCATTAGTAATCATTCATTTTGCATTAGGAACAACTCATACAGTAATTAACGAATAATAGTTGTTAGTAAAACCAATATCGCACGCACAAAGTCACCATCGACATTAGAACTCTGCACAAGTTTCTTGTAAAATAATATACATCGCTGAACTCATAACAAAACATGCCAATATGGATCAGATTTGCATGCAGTTCGTCCACATATAAAATATTTATCAAACTGGGCACTCTGTGCAGTTACAAAACACATATGCATAAACTCAACTTGTAAATATGCTCTCAACATGCATAGAATGCATAAAGTCAAAAATCAATGGGGGTTTTTATATTTGCTTCTCTTTTATTTTTCTAAAACACTCTTTTTTAGTTTATCCAAGTATTTCCGAGGGGAAAATTATCTTCCTAACCCACGACACCACAATTTCTTGTTTATTCGAAACATATATTTTTCCTTTTCTCTTTTCTTTTCTTTTCGAGCAAGCAATTGGGTTTAACTCCACACTTACAACTAGGTAATATGTCTAATTAGCTATAATTAAGCATATAGACAAGAATGTCAATACACAAGATAGGAAATCAAGCTAAAGTCTCCTAGAGCAAGCAAAAATTCTTTGATGCTTCATGTCAATTTTTTGTGTACGCTACTTAATTCTGCTTATTTATTACGCAAGAAAAGAACATATTAGTATCCATTGATTGAAGGTAGTATAATTGTCAATTCATTAGAGTGTTGCAATAGCTAGGAAATTCAATCGTCTTAAAACATTGTGATCAATGAATAAATAACACAGTCCATATTTATAAGTAATTTTAAAAATGTGTTCTTTAACTTAGCAAGCTTATTATCATATTTTCTTCAAAAATGTAAAATGAAAGTGATGTAGAGCGTAAGTATCATGCAGATAAATGATCATATGATACGGAATGTGAAAATCAAAGTATGAAGTCATGCATACTACCCACCCCACACTTAAAATTTTGCTTTGGCTCTAAGCAAAAAAGTATAGAAAACACTACGCCATTATGACAGTAATGCGATTGAAAATTAGCTGTCGCTTAAGACTGGAAACTGTCGCTTACATCCTATACGACCAAATGCCCGTCGTATCGGTTATGTCGCATTTGCTACGTAGTTTCGTTCTTATGCCACAACAGGCCTTAAAAATTGTCGTAAGATTTCGGGACGTCCTATTTGCTGTCACGTTGGTTTTGTGTTGCAATGCTGCTATACGACTATACATTAACGTCGTCGTAATATACTTAAAAGACATTTTGAAATATTTTGTTCATTAAGCTTGAGAACACATGTGCCTGGCTAATTTAGGTTTCTATTTTAACCATTTGTTATTTACCGTTTGTAGCATTGTACATATGGAACTGGTTATACCTACATGACATAAAGATCACCCAGTGTGTTTAGTCATATACAACTTGTTTCTTTTACCTAAGCGACACACAATTGTCCTTGTGTCTTATGTACTATGGGTGAAAGGTGTTGTGTGTCCTGAGGAGAAGGGGTGGGTGGCAAATCTGAAGAGTCAACAATAGCTGCTGGGCTTTTCATTTTTCTGAGTGTCTGCCTACTTTGTTTGAGGAATCTAGCTGCAATTCTGGTTGAGCACCGTTCGGAAGGGTCAGGAAGGCTCGTCTTTGGTTGATTAAACCGGACAGAAAGACTCGGATTCAGGTTCGAATCAGCAAGCATATTAAGGCTCTTTTTCTTCAACTGCGGAGGCATTGTTCTTAACCCCACTGGACAAACAGATGTAACAATTTTCGATGAGCGAGATAAGAAAGTGAAGAAGCCCTAGAGTGTTAATTTTAATATGCACAATTTTCATTCACCGCTATCAATTTTAGCTATAATTTTCATTTCACTCCTCAAAATTTCAGATGTAACTTGACTGAATTTTTTCACTTGCAAATATTTTGACACAATGTTACTAACCCTCTAGGCCTCTAACCCATTTTTCATTCACCGCTCTCAATATTTGCTAATAATTTTCATTTCCCTCCTCAAAATTTCAAGTGTAACTTGACTGAATTTTTCACTTACAAGTTATAAATATTTTGACAAAAATTGTTACTAACCCTCTAACCCATTTTCGTTTACCGCTCTTAATTATTGCTATAACTTTCATTTGTCTTAAAATCTTAGATGTTGTAACTTAACTATTTTTTCATTTACAAGTGCTTTGACTAAAAAATATCCCTAACCCTTTCATCCATAAACTTTAACTCCCTACATGATCAATGTAAATTATTAATCAAACATATATGATCAATGTAAATTATTAAATATATGTTAACATACCTCTTGATCATCGATATATTCATGATCATGATCCTCATTGTCTTCATGATCATGATCCTCATTGTCTTCATCCTCTTGATCATCGTAGTTACCTTGATCCTCATCATCCTCATCCTCATCACTTTCAGTGTTCTCATTCATTTCAAAGTACCAATCATAATAATACGAAGGTGCTTGTTGTGATAAAGCTCCAAGATCGATTTCTAATCTTTCAATAGGAATGTGCAGGAGAATGTTCAGAGGTGCATTTTCTTGATATGGTTTGCTTGTATTTGATTCATTTTCATCTGTGCCCAATGCATTTGCACTGTAAACTCCCCTTTGTGAAACCAAATCAACTATTTTCCAATTATCACCAAGTACAGGGTCATCCAAATAAAACACTTGATGTGCATTAGAGCGAGACAGTAAGGCAATCTTCATACCAACTATTCGATGTGTCCACAGATAGAAGCCCATATCGATCAGTCCTTGTACTTGGTTCTCTAATCGATATATGTATTAAACCACCTGATTTGAAATTACCACAAGCTTTTTTTTCAGCTACTCCAATTCATACCTCTTCAAAACACCATAGTAATTTGCATCATCCGGTCTCGACCATTATTCCACTGTTTTGGGTCTTAAGTCGTTTATCCCGATCCCATACCACAAATGTCACCCCATTCACATCACATTTTAAGTAAAAACGATGCGCTTGCGGTTGGCATGCTAAAAGATATAACTCGTATACATAGTGTGGCGACCCATCGGCTTGTAATTGCATCATCTGTAAAAAGCACACATTTATTTCATTAATCATACAAGCTTATAAATATAAAATAATAAAATAAGTTAAAAAACATACTCATAAACGAAAGTACGTAAAATAAATCATTGACACAATCCTTATAAGCGCGACATGGATATTCATTGTAAAACTTGGTTGCTTGTGCATCTATGAAGTATTTTGCCTCTTCACAATTTTGTAGTACACACCAGTGAGCAACGTCGACTTCATTTTTTTAAGTCTATTTCGCGGAAGGTAACCAAAAGGCTTAACAAGACTTGATACAATGGATATATTGAAATTATCCAAATGGTTTGATTTTTTGCCCATTTGTGTATCCGCAGAAGTCATATAAAGCTTGCAATATGCTAGACACTCGTGTATAACATTTTGCTCAGCAATGCACCCTTCCGGGTACCGTGTATTCGTCACCAATTTTTTGGAAGCCCCTAGCTGTCTGTACAAAATAATTAATAACAAATAAACACATGACCCTTTAATATTCATTTAATTTTAAATATAATCAATGCCCATCAAAAAATTATAATAAATTTCTAACCTCTCAATAGGAAACATCCAATTATATTGCCCAGGACCCTTTAAATAAATTTGATCTGAGAGATGAATCAACAGATGGACCATTATGGTGAAGAAGGCCGGAGGAAAAATCCTTTCTAACTTGCACAAAATCATAACTATGTCTTATTTCAACTTAAAGATATCATCAACCTTCAGTTCTCTGCAACAAAGTTTCTGAAACCAAAGGGATAATGCTATCAACGGCTGAACCACATAGTGCGGTAGATACTCACGAATCACAACAGGAAGCAACCGTTGCATCATCACATGACAGTCATGAGTTTTTAAGACAATGAATTTCTTGTCAGCCACATTTATCTTGTTCCTTAGATTCCCCGCATAGCCGTTTGGATATTTAGCATCTTTGATAAGCTGTAAGATCTCTGTCTTGGCATCTGAAGAAACTGTATATTCCGCACGAGACAGCTTTTCCCTTTTAGAAGAAGACTCGCCATCTTTGTTTGGCCACATATGTTACCTTCAAGATCAAGAACGGTGCCTATAATATTATCAAACACATTCTTCTCAATATGCATGACATCTAAAGAGTATGATTGCTTAAATGACGACCAATAAGGCAATTCGTAAAATATGCTCTTGTGAGTCCAACACGTTCTTTCTATGTTGGAACCCCTGTTTTGTGAGAAATCTTCATGCAAACTAAGAGTTGGATAGTCATGACTAAGCACCTTATCAAATATCTCATAACCTGACAATTCAAAGGAGGATTCCTCAACTCATTTGTACCATTGAATTTATCAGCAGCTCTCCTCCAACTATGATTCTTATCAATCCATCTTCAATGCCCTTGGTAAACCATTCTTCTAGATAAATGTGTAGCATCAATCTAATCTAAGCATGAGGGACAAGCTCGGTAACCTTTAGTTTGCATCCCACTCAACATTCCTAGTCCAGGAAAATCACTAATTGTTGAAATCAATGCTGCCCTCATAAGACATTCCTATTATATTACTTCTTCATACACATCGACGGTGGCAAATTATAAGGCATGACCACGACAGGCCAAGTGCTGTGTGGGCTAGTCGAAGTCCCAAAAGGAATGAATCCATATGTAGCTAGTCCGAGCCGCACATTACGAACTTCACTTGCAAAATCAATAAATGCTTTATTAAGATCATTTCATGCTTTTCCATCTGCTGGATGTCTGATATCACCATCAACTACTCTCTTCTCCTCATGCCACCGCATTTCCTTTGCTATTTTCGGTGACATATAAAGTCTCTGCAATCTTGGAATCAACGGAAAATATCTAATGACTTTTCGTGGCACCTTGCTTTTCCTCCTTCACTTAGTACATATCTTGATTCATTGCAAATTGGACAAAATTCCAAATGTTTATGCTCTTTGTAAAATAGAACACATCTATACACACATCCATGATATATTTCATATCCCATACCCATATCCTTCAGAATCTTTTTCACTTGTCGGTAAGATTCGGGATACTTATTTTCGGCCGGAAGTGTATTCTTCATAAGTCTCAAATGATCATCAAAGCTCTTATCTGTCCATCTATTATCAACTTTCACTTGAACTGATTGCAAAATAGCATCCAATACAGTATTACTACTTCCATCATATATAGGAGTTTGTGTTTCTGTCACAAGCTCAGAGTATTTTTCATATGCTTCATCCCTACAAGACCATGGAACATCCGTATCCATATCACGAAATGGATATAAATCATCCAAAATCTCCAATGTGGGGAATACATGAGAACCTGAACATTCTTGTAGGTCACGCATTTGCCTAATGTATTCCTCTCGTAAGTCACATACCGAAGGCTCGATAGCAACTTCTCCATGAAAAGTCCAAACAATATAATCACGCATCATACCATTTCGAGACAAGTGAATAAACATTTCGTCTAATGTAATCTTTCCTCTTAGCAACCGGCATCGTCGATATGGACACGGATATATAATGTCATGCTATTCTCTTTCACAAAGTCAAGAAAATTTAAAATCCCCATAATATATAGATCATCGGACCTTGTTAAATTCATCCAACTTTTATCCATGTTGATCTCTATTTCCTACAAAAGTAATAGAAAATTGATCAATTTTTACTAAAATATAATAATCCACTATAACAACAATAATGAGAAATACACGAATAAAAATCTTTTGCATTTCACACATACAAAAAACTCTATGAGGATAATCATCATCATATGTATATATACAAATTAATATAAAAATTTATAGTACACAGAAGACCAAACATACTTTGCCTTGAAAAATTGCAAATTAATTGGAAATTTAAAATCGACTAGAATATTATTTTGAATATCTACTCATTCAATCAATAAAACGAACTAAATAATGGCTAAGTATGCTAAATAAATTTGATACATGTGGACACCTTTGACTCTAGCTAGCTGTCTCAAATTTCTGGCTTTGATTTACACAATTTGTAGCTGCTGATCCTTGTGTCAAACTCAATTAACTAATTCCTACTCTCCCACAAGTGTAGAAATGGTGAGCGTTAGACATGGATCTGTGGCCAATTAATACGAAATGAACAAAATCATTGGCTAGAACTTTGAAGCTGGGAGAGAAGGGGTCGGTTGTTTTGATGTGGAAAAGGGAAGAATGCAGGGAAAGAAGGTAAGTTTGTACGTGCAAAAGTACAAAGTTGGCGAATGCATTTAATATTACACTTAAGTGACAGAAACACGTTTGTTACAAGAGCCTCGTCACGTAGGACAACTAAAGCGACTGGACATGGTTGTTGATTTACATTCTGTCGCAAAAGTTTACATAAGTAACATCATTTTCCTGTCGTATTAGTACCGTCATATAGGACTCCCAATGCGACACAATTTTGAGCGACGTGTAAATCTTGTCACTTAGGCTCTTAAGACACAGGTACAAACCCAACATCGTATAATCTATTGCATTAGTGTCAAAATGGTGTAGTGAAATAAAGAAAAAGGAAAAGAAACTTCTCCCGCATGACGCAAGATTAGTATGATCCCATGTCTTGTTGTCCAAGTCCGTAATAGCTAGCGAAGCTTTGGCACAACCTAAACTCACAAAATATCAAAGAAGTAGTGTAGGCGAGTTTGTTAGATAATAGTCAGAGTATACCAAAGATAAGCTCCTGTGTATGAGATATGGTGAGAGAAGTGAGTTTTGGGTTGTTCGGGGAGGAAGTGGGAATTGTGGTCATTTTTACCTGAAGGTTGACATGCATGACTTGGTCGAGTGAGGCTTGATCGGCCGAGTGAACATATTTGCTCTTCGTCGAATTGGCCGAATTAAAGTTTTTACTCGGCCTACCTTGTTTGTCATCAAATTTTGTAATCCCTTTCCAACCCCAAAGCATCAAGCATGGCCAATTTTTTGACCTTGGTAACCCACACTTAGTCTAATTTATGTATCAAGTAGATCATGCAAGATAAGTGGCTGTTATTCCCCACCAAAACTTTCATGCATTACCATCAAGAATTCAACAAGATTCACGATCGCATTAAAAATTTACTAAGAATTCTCTAAAGTTCCTACAATCATAAAATACGATATAGGTGTAACTTGTTCACCCCACTCTTAAGCTTTGTAGTAACAGATTAAATGGGGTGAAGTAAGTGCAACTAAACTCATAAATACTCACAATCAGTTACGGACAATAAAGAACTATCATGAGCATAATGCATTTTCTTCACATTGCTCGCATATTTTTGAAATTGAATAAAGGAGCAAGATTCTTATTAGCCTAGTTTAACTTCTTAGATAAGACGAAGAGAATCTTCATTCCAAGAAACATACTTGAGAAGTCCTTTGCTAGGATCCCATCTCAAGAGGTTCAAATATTACTTAAGATAACTTTATACGAGTTTGATCGCCACACTTCAGGATTGAAATCAATTGCGCTTGCCGCTTGAAGCCCTTTCATTTGTTGGAGGGATTGAAATTTCTTCATTCGCAAGTCTTGCTTTACCTCCACTAGATGATTCTCTTTTCTAAAACACTTTTACCCTCTTTAGGAAGTTTCTTTTCCTCTTTTTCTTTACGGGAGGTTCTACCACACGTGTGGGATCCTTACCTTTTTTCTCGTCTTCCCAATCCATGTTACTCATCGACGCAAAAGATTCCCTAGCTAAATCAACATCAAAACTTTCAAGCACACAAGGGGGTTAGTCCATCACAAGTAGAGAAGTCATTAATCATGTGACAATCCATTGAAGAACTTGGAGTTTTATTGACAGTTTTAAATCAAACTAAACTTTCTCATTTCCTAGATTCAACTTAATGGTTCCCTCACCACAATCTAAAAAAACTCTAACCGTGTTCAAGAAGGGTCCATCTAGAATATTGGGATTTCATTATCAACGTTCATCTCCAACACATAGAAATCTATATGAACAAAAGAACTTCCTATCTTAATGGGAACATCTTCTAGGATGCTTATAGATGACCTAATAGAACGATCCGCTAGTCTCAAGTTCACATTCCTTGGAGTTAACTCTCTCATATCTTGCTTCTTAAACAAGGAGTAAGCCATTAAGGAAATGCTAGCATCAAAATTACATAATGCTTTCTTGATGCATAAATCACCAATTGATATAGGAATAGAAAATGACCCTTGATAATCTAACTTCCTTGGCATGCTTTGTTGGATAATAGAACTACAATTAGCATCTAGGGTCACATGCTCAAGTTCACTAATTTCTCTCTTATATGACATGATACCTTTGAGGAATTTTGCGCAAGTAGGCATTTGAAATAATACATCGATGAAGGGTAATATTACATGTAGAATCTCTCGCATCCTCCTTTTTCTTTAGTCTTTGAGAGAAGGGGGTGGGTGGAATGTCTGATGTAGGTTCTTGGAGTTTCTCCTTCACTTTTATTGGATTTCACTCTCTTTCACCCTCATCCCTAATGAAGGCCTCTCTTTTGACTTCATTGCTTGGCTTTGGAACTCTTGGTTTTGATCGAGGCTCTTCCAAGACCTTTCCATTTTTAGGGTAATAGTTTTAATTTTTTCAATGTGGCTCTCATCCACTTTTATTGGACACTTTCCTTGAGCTTTTAAGGTTGAACTAGCTCGTGCCACTTGCTTCAAAAGTATTTGGTTGCGCAGTATCATAGCTAGGAGAGAAGTCTCCTCTTTACTTTGCTGAGCTCGTAGTGGCTTTTCTTTGGTTCTTTGGTTGTGGCTCCGGAACTCTCGCCTTTGGCCCCGGAGTGCCTTTTGGGCATAGATAGCCGAAGGAAGAACAAAGTTTGGTTCCTCGGAACCTTTGAATTTATCACTATCCTGAGGTGGAAGATAGTTCATAGGCAGGCTTCTCTATGTATATTTTTACTAGGAAGGATGGAGACCGTTTCGTGAGTAGTTTGGATCTTGATTGCATGATGGCAATCAATAAGGCCTGCGCCTCATTTGGTAGGGATATTCACTCGGATCTTTGAGACATAACAAATTGCTAAGTATAAGAGCAAGGCCTTGGGTGGAGGTTCGATCATAACTTTGATCGCCAAGGGCCTCGGGTTTACTTTTGAGAAGTGTACACCGATGAGGAGGGAAGAACTTGACATTAAGTGCATGAAGGCCATGCAAATTACTAATGAGAACAAAGCTTGGATTATTAAACCTACTCATGTGCTTAGGTCTTCAAACAAGAGAAGATTGGTTGAGTATCAACCAACCGAGGAAGCTAGGGAGCCATGCCATCCTTCATCCATGAGAGCACCAAATATGGAACAAGGGGAGTCCTCCACGCCTAGACTTGCTACCTATGCTCAAATGAAGGAAATGATTAATGAGATTAGAAGGATGAGGGTCGAGCAGGAGCGTTCAAATGCCTACATCAATGATCTCATGCAATGGGAATACGAAACCTTTTCTATGATGACTACCCATATGGGTTGTCAAGGATACAAACCCCCACCTCACCCTTATGGATTCTTTAAGCCGGAGGCCCCTATTTATGCAACTATGGGTGAAGAGGTGCAACCGGAGAATGATATTACCATTGATGAAATGATGGAAGAAATGGCTAGAGTTGGAGCTCAAGGAGGGAATAATGAAGGCGAGTAAAGTGGGAAGACAACGAAGAATGAAGATGTAATAGCTAGTGATCTCTTCTCTTGGAAAAACTTATGTGTGCTAGTCTTTTATGCTTATCTTCTGTGTGAACTTGACTATCTCGTTGTGTGAACTTTGTTGTTGAATTCTATGTTTGTGTTTTACTAAGAGTCTTATATTGCATGTCCAAAATAGATTTCTGCACCTTGTTCATTATAGCTTAAAGAAAGGCATAAGAGAGCACATTTACATGTCCTAGGGCGAGTAGTTTTGCTAGAATAGATCATGATCGGTCGAGCAAAATCATTAGGTGAAGCCAGTTTAAACTTGCTCCCGAGCAAACAATTTAGGTCGACCGAGCAAAACCATGCTGAACATAAGTCTTGGGGCAGAAAGATTATGCTTTGCCGAGCAAAATTTCAGCTCTCCTGAGGAAGAGGTCACCGTGTTTTTACAATCTAGCATAACCACTTTGCTCTGTCGATCAACAAACCTCCTCTGCCGAGAAATCCTCTAGCCTATATCATCTCCAAGTTTTGCTCGGCCGAGCACTCCTATAGCACAAATCTTGCTCGAGCAACATCCCTGTTCCCTAGCCCAAATGCCTATATTTCCTAAGCCCTCTTATTCAACACAAAACACTTCTCTGACTAATCACTCTTAGCCACAACCTAATCCATTCTAAAGCCTCAGTTCTCTTATCTTTCTCATCCAAATACGTGAAATAATTCATCCCATCTTCATCATTCAATGGCAAGAAGATGGAATTTCTTGGGATCATTGACGAGCACGTCGTTGAGTGCGGCAAATTTGTCCCGACTCTCCTACTAGTATAGTATTGGCAAGCTGGGGTCGAATCCACAGGGAACAGTGAGAAATCTCCTTTTAACTACAAACTAAAGATTGGGGTTGTGAGTGAAAACGAGTAAAAGAAAGAACAGAAACGTGAACATTACTGGCGCACAAAATTAACTACGAGTGTAAACTATGATTATGAGATGAGCTCAGCTTAGACTTATCACTATGAACTTCTATGTTTATCACAGGTTTTTCTAAGGATATATAGGCAGATTGTTCACGCAAGTTAAGGTCCGGTAAAGGCTTAATAACTTACACATATATTCCGTAAAGGTCTATATGATATTACTACCCAACCTAGTCTAATTAACCACGAATCCGGTAAAGGTAGTGATTAACTATTCTAGTGCTACTCCTATCATTCACTGTAACGTACCTCTGATAGTTTAACGATAGATAATAGAGTCTATAATTAGGTCTGCGGGTAAAGGCTTCGCCTAACTATCTAAACTAGTTATCATGCAAGTTTGCTCGGAGTAATAATACTAAACAGGTCATGCATTAAGAATAAAACCTCAAAACATATAATTCATAGGTCAAAGTCTAAACTGAATTCAACAAGTTAGCTAGACATGCTGAACATATTCATCTCAATATCTATATGTAAACAACAAGTAAAAACACTATAGCCTGGTGCGCGCGTCGTCAGTGCGCGTAACAGTCTTGCGCCGGCAGTTCCGCGATCCTTCTTCGATTCAACTCTAAATCGTCTCTATCTGCGCCTCTATGTACATGTCTTGAGTTTTGTGGTAGCAGCATATTTATACTCTTGCCTCCTAGGGTTCCCAAGAATATTTAGGCAAGAGAATATATCTTTATCTCTAAAACTCAGCTTTGGAAATATCTTTATCTCTAAATTCCAGACTTAGAAATATTCTTTGCGCGTGATGACGTCATCGTTCCGGATATTTTGCTGATTGCCGACGTCATCATTTTGCTTTGCTCTGCTCTGCGCGACTAAGACTGGCGCCCCACACTGCTCGCGCGCTAGTTGGTCTTTTGCTCTTTTGTCACCTTGTTGTCTTTTGCTCCGAGATTCAGCCTTCTTGTTGCACTTTTGTTCAAACTCTTCTTTTGACCCTGAGATACAAAACTACATCAAAAGCGTAATCTTATACTAAAATATGTTAGAATCTAAGCAGTGTAAAGGACTTAAAACAGCATACAAAAGTGCTCTATCAATCATCAACATCATCCAACATGCATGGGCAACCTCCTCTCCTTCTAAACAATTCAGACACTCCAAGCTTAGTGCCATACCCTTTTGAGGAGCCTTTTTAAAAGATAAGAGTAAGAAAGGAATGCAATGTTCACCTCATTCAAGATACCGGGAACTCTCTTTCCCAAGCTTGATGAGATAAACACTCTCCCTCACATTTAAAAAGGTAAGATCCATGAATTGTTAACCATTTGTGGCTTAGGATTTTGTTGAGGGAAGATCCGGGTACCTATCCTAGAATATTTAAAGAGTTTTTATGTACCTTTAGTGCCGAGTGGGTTGATGTAGATGTTGATGAGGGAATGGTGGATGGTAGGCATCGATATGTTATGGCATGGAACTTTAGATTAGGAAATATATGGTGGAGACTTAGAGAGGATGAAATAAGAGGAATCCTAGGGATGGAGGACAACCTTCCTAGTGACATAGACAGTGATGATGAGGTAGGAAGTGTTGCAGGAGTCTATCCTAGGAATGATCCTACTAGGAGGAATAAGTTTTGGGGGGATCACAAGGAGAATAGAAACATTTATGTCCCTCGAGCCTTTAACTACGATTTGGGTGAGGAGATACAAGGTGATTAATAGACTTGTGTCTATGACCATTTTTGTTAGAAAGGATGGAGGGAGACATGTATACAAACTTGATTTGGATTGCATGAGGCTAATTAAGGAGAGGAAGAAGATTGATTAGGTACAAATGTTTACGAGACAATTTGAAGAGTACGCCCAATGCTAAGGCAAAGGCACTAGGAGGCGGAGCAATCATCACTTGGATAGCCAAATATTTAGGATTTTCCGTGGACCACTTTCCTCCCATGCCTAAGGAAGTGCTTGATATTAGGAAGATGCGCCAAATGCATATGATTGAGTGGGGGAGTGATTGCAACCTTGACTCTTGTTTGTAATAACTTTGTTATATTTTGTGAGTTGCACTTGCTAGTCTTTTGTGTGCTTCCTTTGAAGCTAATCAAACATTATGCTTTATGTCATCACTGATGTTTTATAAGTTGAATAGCTTCATATTTCATTACATGTGCTTGGCTTGACCTTGTTTCTGATTGACTAATAAACTCACCTTCATTTCACTTTCTTGATATTCTTGTGAGTTTAAGGATTATGTCATAGCCAAACCAATTTGAGGAGCAAAGAAGTAGAGCATACTAGTCTTCCTTCACTCGAGAGAAGTTTCTTTACCCTTATCTTTTACTTTATATTTGATTGCTTAGGGACTAAGTAAATTTTTAAGTGTGGTGGGTAGTATGCATGTATACATACTTTAATTGTCTCATTTCATCAATAACCAATCACATTTGAGCATTGACACTTGCTTCACATCACTTTCATCCTACATCTTTGAGAAAAATTTGAAAAACAAGTTTGCTAAGTTTAAGAATACACTTGTGAAATGACTTGTGATTGTGATTTCTAAAGTTTGCTTATTGATCATGATGCTTTAAGATGATTGAAATTCCTAACTATTGCATCATTCTAATGAATTGAAATCTATACTAGCTTGAATCATTTGATATTAACATGCTCTTTCATTGCATAATGAATATATAAGGAGAATTAATTAGCATATACACACACAAAAATTCCTTGAATCATCATAGAGTTCTTGCTTGTGCTTGTTTAATTAGGTGACTTTAGCCTAATTGCTAAGCTTGTGTAACGACTTTGCTCGCTTATGTGCTCAAATCTTGTTAGTTGGACATATTGCCAAGTTTTAAGTGTGGGGTTAACACCAAAGCTTGCTCAAAATAAAAAAAGCGTTGTGCAAGTGCCGGGGGTTAGGAATGAAATTTCCCCCACGAGAGTACTTGCATGAACAAGGAAAAATATTTTAGAAAACTTTATTCAAGTTCCAGACGTTAGGAAGGTAATTTCTTACAGAGTGCTTTAAAAGAAATAAAAGAGAAGCTAGAATGCTAATCCCTATTAATGCTTGACTTTGTGCCTTTATGCCTTCATGCATGTTGAGAGTATGTTTACAAGTTAAGATTGTGCATTTTGCTTGGTTAATTAGTTTAATGGATGACCCTTGCACTTTATGCTTAAGTGAGTGAGAATTCTATGCCCGATTCGCATTTTTATCGTTTAAACTTCTCTTCTCTTATGGATTATGGCGTCTAGCCAAATGCTTGAGAATGAGTTTTAAATCATTAGCTTATGTACTTGCCCTTACAAGCATAGGTGAGTGGTTAGGCAATCTATCACGTGTGCAAAATTCCTCTTTACGATTTGTACATTAATTGAAATGAAGCAAACTGACGAGTTTGATGAATGCTAGTTAAGATGTCGAATGTGTAAGGGTGAGAAAAAATCGGGAATTTCCGATTCACCGAACCGATTTTTCTTTTCCGACAAGTTTCAGTTCGGTAAAATCGGTAAATCGAAAAAATCGGTAAATTTAAGGATTTATTTTCGGAAAAAAGTTTCGGGAAACGGAATAGATTTTGAAATCAGAAAATTTCCCGATTTCCCGAAAAAGTATAATTTATTTATTATAAATGTTCAAAAATTAAATTAATTTTACAATTAAACTAGTCTAAATATTTTTGCTTTTATTTCTGAGAGTATATTTTGGAAAATAAATATATTTGACATAATTTCAAGCATGATTCAAGTTTCGATTTAATGAATTATTATTTTAAAATAATATATTAGGTTTATTTTTAAAAAAAATTGAGAAATTCTCAGGAAACGGTATAACAATTTAGGATCATGAATTTTTTATCGGGAAATTTTTTGGGTCGGAAATTCGGTAAATTCCCGAATACTCACCCCTGGTTATGTTATATGAGTGAATTTCACTGTTCCATACTTTTTTGAACATTGAAATGTCTAATTCTTGCTTAGCAAATATGCAAGTATTTGTACACTTCTTGTGTTTAATTCTTGTTTGTTCTTGACTATTTTGTGAAGAATTTGATACTCTTCATGCGTTTTCAGGTTTTATTCAAGATTCGTAAAGACGGAGATATCAAACATAAATTGGAGTAAATGAGGCCAAAACCAATCAAGCGAAAATGCAACGCTAATTCCTTAAGCAGTTTAAACAAGCAAAATGCATAAACTCAACTTATAAATATACTCTTAACATGCATAGAATGCATAAAGTCAAGAATTATTGGGGATTTTTATTTTTGCTTCTCTTTTATTTTTCTAAAACACTCTTTTTAAGTTTATATAAGTCCTTCTGAGGGGAAAATTACACTCCTAACCACCAGCACTTGCATAACCATTTCTTGTTTCTTTGAAACATATTTTTTTCCTTTTCTTTTCTTTTCGAGAAAGCTTTTGGGTTTAACACCACACTTAAAACTTGGTAATATGTCTAATAAGCTATAATTAAGCATAAAGGCAAACAAAGTCAATACACAAGATAGGAAATCAAGTTAAAATCTCCTAGAGCAAGCAAAAATTCTATGATGCTTCCTGTCAATTTTTTGTATATGCTACTTAATTCTCCTTCTTCATTATGCAAGAAAAGAACATATTTGCATCCATTGATTCAAGGTATTATGAGTGTCAATTCATTAGAATGATCCAATAGCTAGGAAATTCAATCGTCTTAAAACCTTGTGATCGATGAATAAATAACACAGTCCACATTCACAAGTAATTTCAGAAATGTGTTCTTTTACTTAGCAAACTTATTACATATCATATTTTATTCAAAAATGTAAAAATGAAAGTGATGTAGAGAGTAAGTATCATGCACTCAAATGATCATATGACATGTAATGTGAAATTCAATGTATGAAGTCATGCATACTACCCACCCCACACTTAAAATTTTGCTTTGACCGCGTGATGAAATATTTGTATGATCCCATGTCCATAAAAGCTAACTAAGCTTTGGCATAACCTAAACTCACAGAATGCCAAAGAAGTAGTATAGGTGAGTTTGTTAGATAATAGTCAAAGTATACCAAAGATAAGCTCATGTATACGATGAATGGTGAGAGAGGTGAGTTTTGGGTTGTTCGGGGAGGAAGATGTGGTCATTTTCTCCTGATGGTTTGCATGCATGACTCGGTCGACTGAGCTAGGCTGATTCAGCTTATCCTCAAGTGAGGCTTGATTCAGGCGATTGAACATTTGTTCATCATCGAATCGGCCGAATGAAATTTTTTAATTGGCCTACCTTGTTTTTTACCAAATTTTGTAATCCTTTTCCTACCCCAAAGCATCAAGCATGACAATTGTTTTTACCTTGGTAACCCCACCCAAAGCCTAATTTATGTATCAACTAGATCATGCAAGATAAGTGGGTGTTATTCCCTACACAAACATTCATGCATCACCATCAACAATTCAACAAAATTCATGATCGCATCAAATATTTTCTAAGAATTCTCTTAAGTTCGACAAATCATAGACTTAATCACCCCACACTTAAGCTCTAAACACATAGTAACACATTAATTACGGTGAATGACAGACAGTCGTTGAGTGATGCAAATTTATCCTTGACTCTTCTCTAGTATAGTAAAGTAAGTACGCGGTCGAATCCACGGGGAATGGTGAAAAGTGATCTTCTCCTATAAAAGAAAACAATTGGGATTGGGTTTTAGTAAGCTTTAAGAATTAGAAAACAGGAAAACAACACACGCGTGAGAAGGATTGCGTGTGACTGAATTGGCGAACTAAACACAAAGTTGTTGACAATAATATGAGATGCTATTACCTAAGACTTATTCTTATGAATTTATACTTATCATCGGTTGCTAATGATCTTTGACAGATAGTTTAAATGAATTAAGGTCTGGTCAGGGCTTAATAATCCACACATATATTCCGATCAGAGTTTATATGATATTAAAATTCAACCTTGTCGAAATAATCACGAATACGATCAAGGTAGCAATTACCTATCCTAGCCATTACTCCTTATCATTCACCATCAAGTCCATCTGATTAGTTTAACAATAGATAGTAAAATCTGTAACTAAGTCTGCGGTTCAAGGCTTCACTTAATTATCTAATCTATCTATCGTGCAAGAAGTTTGGAATATTAATACTAAACAAGTCAAGCATTAAGAACAGAACCTCAAAACATAAGAATCATAATTCAAAGTCTAAACTGATGTAGCAAGTTAACAAGACATGCTTTATATAGACATCTCAATGTTTATATATTAAACAACAATGATGAACAGTAAAAACAAAGAAGGGTTTAGCGCAAAAATCTGGTCTGCGCGTCTATCTCCTACTGCGCGTCGCTCATTCGCTTGCTCACGCAACTTGCGCGTGGTCTCGTCAGAGTAGTGCTTCTCGGATTATAGTGACGGATTCCCATAATTTGATCTCATGCTTCATATTTATATGCTTCATCTAGGGTTTCCAAATTTGAAATAGGAAAGAGATAATATTGGAAATCTATCTTTATCCCTAAAATCTCGCATAAGAAATATTATGCGCGTTGCTGACGTCATCTTTACGCGTTGCTAACGTCATCATATACGACGCGCGACCCATGTGTATGTGCGCAACTTCGGTTGCGCGCACTCGGTCAAAATGACCGCGTTATGCTCAAATCTTCACAACTCTTTCTCCTTTTTTCTTGTTGAGGAAATAGCCTTCTAAATGTCTGTCTTTCACGCACATTCATCCTTAGCTCATATTTTCACCTGAGATGCAAAACTACACCAAAAGCGTAATCTTATACCTAGAATGATATGAACAAGCATAGTATAAAGGGCATAAATCACACTATGAATGTGCATTATCAGTGAACTAGAACTAAATGCAACTAAACTCACATATACTCACATGTAATTATGGACAATAAAGAACTATCATGAGCATAATGCATTTTCTTCACATTGCTCCCATATATTTAAAATTAAACAAAGGAGCAAGATACGTACTAGCCTAGTATAACGTCTTAGATAAGACGAAGCTGAATCTTCATTCCAAGAAACAAATTGAGAAATCCTTTTCTAGGATCTCATCTCAAGATGTGCAAATAGTACTCAAGATAACTTTATACGAGTTGGGTTGCCACACTTTGGGATTGACATTAACTGCCCATGCCACATGAAGCCTTTTGTTTATTAGAGGGGTTGAAATTTCTTCATTCTCAAGTCTTGCTTTACCTCTACCATGTGATTCTCTTTCCTCAAAGACTTTACCCTCTTTAGGAAGTTCATTTTCCTTCTCAAGATCACCATTTGATCTAGAATACTTGCGCTTCCTCTTTTCCTCTTTTTCTTTGTGGGAGGTTCTACCAAACGTGTGGGATTCTTACCTTTTTCTCGTCTTCCAAATCCAAGTTCATCATCGACGCAAAAGATTCCCTAGCAAAATCAAAATCAAAGCTTTCGAGTACACAAGGGGTTAGTCCATCACAAGTAAAGAAACTTGGAGTTTTCTTGATATTTTAAAAATCAAACTTACCTTTCTCATTTTCTAGATTCAACTCAATGGTTCCCTCACCAATATACAAAAAAGCTCTAACCGTGCTCAAGAAAGGTCCACCTAGAATATTGGGATTTCATTATCAATGTTCATCTCCAACACAGATATCTAGAGTTTGTATCCCATGGATCCATCTGATTTGGTGGACTCGTGAACCCCCCTCTTGCATCTGTTGATTGCATTTTTTGGATGCACCAATGATAAGACACTTTTGTACGCTATTTTAAGTCCTTTACACTGCTTAGATTTCTAACTTATTTAGTCTAAGATTACGCTCTTGGTGTAGTTTTATATCTCAGATTCATTGGAAGAGTTAGAACAAAAGTGCAACATGAAGGCTGAATCTCGAAGCAAAAGAACAACAATCTAACAAGACCGAAAAACCAAGGACCGCCGAGTTGTGAGTCGCGCAGATCAGAGGAAGCGATGACGTCAGCAACCAGCGACAAATCCGGAGCGATAACATCATCACGCGCAAAGAATATTTCGAAGTCTGGATTTTGGAGATAAAGATATTTTAAAGACTGATTTTTAGAGATAAAGATGATTTCCAAGATATTTTCTTGCCTACTTTCTCGTGGAAACCCTAGAAGGCAAGACTATAAATACAAAGCTTAAAGGAAATCACAGAGGAGGCCGGAAAAGAGAGAGCTGTGCGCGCAAGTTTCCGACGCGAGCAGGACGACGCGTCATACAGATTTGTTTTGTTATTTTAGTTGTTCTAGCTAACTTACTGAATTCGGTTTGGATTCTGATCTATGAATAATATGTTTTAGGTTTTGAGGTTTTGTACTTAATTGCATGATAAGTTTAGTATTTATACTCCAAGCTCAATTGCATGATAATTAGGTTAGATAATTAAGCGAAGCCTTGCACCGCAGACTTAGTTATAGAATCTATTGTCTATTGTTAAACTATCAGAGGTACGTGACTGTGAATGATAGGAGTAACGCTAGAATAGTTAATCACTACTTAGACCGGATTCGTGGTTAATTAGATAGACCGGATACTAATATCATATAGATTTTGACCGAAATGTATGTGTAGGTTATTAAGCCTTGACCAGACCTTAACTTACGTGAACAATATATCATATATCTTTAGTGACCAATGATAAACATAGAATTCATAGTGATGAATCTGAACCGAGCTCATCTATGTTTTTGTTTGAAATCTTTATAACTGCTTTCTGTCGCGCGCTAGTTTCACTTGCGCAACTGTTTTCTTTCTTTTACTTGTTAAACTCACAAAACCCCAATCTTAGTTGTAGATAAAAGACGACTTCTCACCGTTCTCTGTGGATTCGACCCCTACTTGCCTAGACTAAAGGAGGAGAGAGGGATAAATTTGCAGCACTCAACGACGTGTCGTCAACCAGATTGCACCACCTCATTGCATTTGTCATGTGCACATCGTGTGTGCATCACGTGCAAAACACATGCGACTCACATGTTTCATTAATGCGTTGACTTAATCTGGTGCATCCAAAAATGCAATCAATGGATGCAAGAGGGGGTTCATGAGTCCACCAAATTAGATGGATCCACATGATACATTTCCTAGAAATCTATATGAACAAAAGAACTTCCTATCTTAATGAGAATGTCTTCTAGGATGCATGTAGATGACCTAGTAACGATTCGCTAGTTTCAAGTTCACATTTCTTGGAGTTAACTCTCCCAAATCTTGCTTCTTGAACAAAGAGTAAGGCATTATGGAAATGCTAGCACCAAAATCACATAATGCTTTCTTTATTCAAAAATCACCAATTGATATAGGAATAGAAAATGACCCTTGATCATCGAACTTCCCAGGCATGATTTGTTTGTTAATAGCACTGCAATTAGCATCTAGAGTCACATGCTCAAGTACACTTTTTTATCCACAGGACTGCTCGCCTGAGGAGAAACGTTGCTTGCTCGAGCACCATATTGCACAAATGATCTTGCTTAGCCGAGGTGAAAGGTTGCTCGACCAAGACCTCTAAGTTTCCCAAGTATAAATACTTTTTGCATGCATTTTTGAAAGGGGTCATTGATTTTGGAGCTCAAAACATCAAACCCTAGACAATCGAAGATCAAGCAAAATTGATGCAAATCAAAGCCTTATAAGTGAAGATCAAGCACAATTCATCATCAATCTACTCTAGTTTGCAGTGAACTCTTGGAATTACATTCACTTCTCTTTTGTTTTGCATTTCATTATGACTAGTAGTGAGTAGTGTGTTGGTTAGGGATCATATGGATCCCTAGGAGTAATCAAGTAATTTGATGATGAATATTATGATATGAGAATGAATTTGTGTTGATATTACTTGTGATGGCTTCATTAATAATATGTTGCATATTAAGTATCTGATAAAATGCTTAAATGTAATTAACTTAGCTAATCATCCCTTTGAATGAAAATTGGTGTTAGGTTGAATAGTAAGTCGTTGCATGTAATTCTATACTATTGCTTGCACGAAAATGAGGTATTAGTCCAGAAAACTAGGTTAGATCCTTAAGGGAATGGATATTCTATCAAATGATTGAGGAAGATTTGCTTCCCTTGGTGGATCAATAGATCGAAAGAATGAGATCCACCACTTAAATGTACCTCTCAATCCTAGGGATGGAGCGAAAGTGGAAACTAGGGTTGATATGCACAAAATAACCTAGTTTATTTGCCTTTGCACAAGTGAATTTGAGTTACTTATTTAGTCCTAGGTGTGAAACAGTTTCCTAATCCTTTCTTTAATTGCATTTAACCCTTACCTTAGATATTACTTTCATCTCAACATCATCCCTAAATCTTTTTCTCAAGTAGATCTAAGAAATCTAAGATAATTAAGAACCCGAATTTCATCCATTGGGCTCGACTCGAGGTCACTTAATTATGAATTTGTTTGATAAAAGTGACTAGGACTTTAATTTTTTTGAATACAACCTGAGTCTACTAGTCACATCCTCATTTTTCTTTAGCCTCTAAGGCAGGGGCGGAATCAGGGGTCGAACACCCTGCCAAATTTAACTATGCATAAACTGAAACCGAGCATAAAGACACATATGGCACAATGGAGTCTTCTTGGAAAAAGTATGTGGAGGGTTGAGTTCGATTCCCGTATCTAAACTTTCTGTTTTGGTTAATTTTAAGCTATTTTTAATATTATACTAATAAAACTAAAATCAGCCTCAGTTTAACATTGGTTTAGTGCAGTGGAGTAGGCATCCTTTTAATCTGAGGGCTGGGTTTGATTCCTGATCAATAATGATTTTTATTAATTTTTATTATGCATTTTTATATTTTTTATTTTTCCCCTAACTCAGTGCTCTTGATCCACCACTGCTTTAAGGGAAGGGGATGGGTGGCATGTATGGTGTAGGTTTCTGGAGCTTCTCCTTCTCTTTTAATTGGATTTTGCTCTCTTTCACCCTCATCCCCAGTGAAGGCCTTTGTCTCGAGTTCATTGCTTAGATTTGAATCTTTTGGTTTCCATCGAAGCTCTTCTAAGACTTATTTCATTTGTGAGGGTAATGACATGAATGTTTTCAATCTGGCTCTCATCCATTTTCATTGAACACTTTCATTGAGGTTTAACTAGCTTGTACCACTTCCTTCCAAGTATTTGGTTGCGCAATTTCATTTCATCTAATCTTCATTCGAATCTTTAAAATATTAGTTGAATGTCTTTTGCACAAGGGCTTGAGTTGTTGTAAATTGTGCCACTTGCTTCTCAAGTATTTGGTTGCATGGTTGCATTTCATCTAGTCTTTGTTCAAATCTTTAAAATATTAGTTGATTGTCTTTTTCACATGGGCTTGAGTAGAGGCCAGCTGTACCAACAATGCTAGGAGTGAAGTCTCCTCTTTACTTTGTTAAGTTCATAGTAAAAAAAGAATCGATCTGATTCAAATCATAATCTATATGGGATTTCAAGCAAAGGATTGGGGATTCAGTGGTGTAATGTTAAGAGTTCGTGCGACATGAAGACATTGATAGCAATATGGGGGGAAGTTCCCATCATGCAACAACAGTTCTGCCTGACCCTATTCAAGCATGCTTATTATGACAGCGAAGACTTGGTGTGAAGCCTTGGAGCTTACATTAAGAAGAGCAAAAGTCCCAGGGCTAGGGTGAGCTGAGGGGGGACAGCGTAAGTGAGCGAATGTGTGTAAGCCCAGTCAAACATGACTATTCTAGGCGGGGCGGGCCTCCCACTTTCGAATAGTGTTGGTCCTACGGACCGTGAACGGATTCGCCTCTGCCTCGGGGCGCGTCGAAACCACATGGGTTCACTAGGGTGGCGCACGGTCCGCCAAAATCGGCATAGGTTAGGTGCTATTGATGGAACATGGTAAGCCTATCTTTCTCCATATGGAAGTGCTGCGGGCACATATAGATGCGGGTAGAGGAAGCCTCAAAAAGCAAAGGCCGAGCTGTAGGCTATCTTTAGAGACCCGCATCGAGTTGGTGTCTGACTTGGCTTTTTCCTGGATTAAAGTAGATCAACTCGCCTTCTTGTTATCCAAAAGTAGGTCGAATCGGCTGGGCCCCTATCTTCCATGTTTAGGAGCGGGATCCGCCCAAGAACGACCATTCTTTTGGGGGTACGAAAGTCACACGGACTCCGCAAACGTCCCGCGCCCCTTTACTAATAAGGGCTTTTAAAAGCGCCTCAACCAAAACCACATTTTGCCAGCGGATGTAGCTAAGTGTCTGACTCTATTGGTCATAGTTACCTGCCGTTGCGGCCAGTGCTCGTTTGTGCGCGCGTGAACCAACCCAACAAACAATGAAAGGATGCCTCTCGGGGCATTTGAGAATGATTCGAGCTTTATGAAGGGAAACTCTCACATATAGTTTTTTTGGGGGGGAGCCCGGCAGGTCCCCCCACTTACTTTGTCTGGGCCTAAGTTAAAGTGAAGTGGTGGGCCTACCCATCCCAACTCGGGGTATGCTGGGATTTGCGAAGAGCAGCACCTTACGATGTTCATGACCAATCGGATCCTGACGTACCAGTAGGTACCAAAGGAGATCGCTATGATTGTTAGAGTAACGTTCTGGTTGATTATCATTCAATAAATCATGAAAATGATTAGATTTTATAGGAATAGTTATATTCTTGTAATTATCAAGGGATTGGATGAAATTAATATAAATGTATTCATTTATTATTCGAATGGGATTCCCCATATTAATAAAGACTCATGTATATATATCCGGAACTCTTCTTACATAAGGAAGAGTTGTTTGACGAGCACGTCGTTGAATGCTGCAAATTTGTCCCGGCTCTCCTACTAGTATAGTCTTGGTAAGCTGGGGTCGAATCCACAGGGAACGGTGAGAATTCTCCTTTCAACTACAAACTAAGGTTGGGTTGTGAGTAAAAACAAGTAAGGAAAAGAAAACAGTTGCACAAGTGTAACTGGCGCACAAACAGATAGCAAGTACGAAAGATGTTAACAACTATGCAAGAGATGAGCTCGGTTCAAATTCTTCACTATGAATTTCTATGTTTATCCTCGGTCACTTGAGATACATGATATACTGTCACGTCGGTTAAGGTCCTGTCACAGCTTAATAACCTACACATACATTCCGGTCAAAGTCCATATGATATTATTACTCAATCTAGTCTAGTCAATAACGAATCCGATCAAGGTAGCTATCGACTATTCTAGTGTTACTCCTATCATTCACAGTCACGTACTTCTGATAGTTTAACTATAGATAATAGATTCTACAACTAAGTCTGCGGTGCAAGGCTTCGCTTAATTGTCTAACCTAATTATCATGCAATTTAGTTCGGAATAATAATACTAAACTTATCATGCGATTAAGAACAAGACCTCAAAACATATAATTCATAGATTCAAATCCAAACCAAATTCAGTAAGTTAGCTACACATACTGAATGCATACATCTCAAGAATAATTATAGAACAACTAAAATAACAAGACAAATCTGCTTGGTGCGTTGTCAGGCTCGCGTGACAGCTCACGCGCACGGCTAAGTCTAAATTCTGCTCTGAGCCGTTTTGGTCCCTTCTGCGTGCATGCATGTGATCTCCATGAAGTTCTGTATTTACAGTCTTGCCTCCTAGGGTTTCCACGAATATTTAGGCAAGGATATCTGTAGGAAATCATCTGCATCTCTAAAGATCAGCTTAGGAAATACTTGATCTCCAAAAACCGAACTTAGAAATATTCTTTGCGCGTGATGACGTCATCGTTTCGAATATCTCGCTGTTTGCTGACGTCATTGTACTGCTGTCTTCTGCGCGACCCTCACTCGCGCCTAAGGCCCTACTTAGTTTCGCAAGCCTTTGTCATTGTCAGTCAACTAAGTAGGGCCTTTTTTTTTCTTAAGTAGTCTATCATTGGTACGAAGCGGCTTTTCCCCTTTTTCGTAAGGGAGCAAAAGGTTAGACCTTCAAAAGTCAGCGAACAGCGGTTCTTCTATGTAGGTATGGCGTTCCCCCTGGACTCTCCTAATGTAGCTAAGTGACTTTGTAACCTTTGCATAGCGTGGTACAAAAAAGGCTACGCACCGGCGCTCTCTTATCTATTAGCCTAAGCGTCTTCGCTAACTCGCTCGCACACTCAAGTTCCATAGCTTTGGATCCGCTATACTGATCATGATTTTCCCCCCAGAGGGAAAGGTCCTTCCCTTTTGGGCCGGTTGTGGGCGAGGAGGGATTCAAACCCCCGACACCGTGGTTCGTAGCCACGTGCTCTAATCCTCTAAACTACAGGCCCCACCCCGTGTCCACTAGATCTGTTCCCGGGAGCACCAGAAAGGGAACCTTTTCTTTCCCCAGCCATTTCTCGGGTTAAGAAGATCTGAAGGCCATGGGGGCAGGGTTGCCCCGACTTTCATAGGTCCTTGGTTCGACCTCCTAATGATAATTTAGGTCCTTGTGTGGGCGTCTCATCCCTACTAAGACTTGCTTATTTTGTATGGAGAAAAAAACCCGTGGTTCCTCGAGTGCCAGCCGCAGAGAGGAATGCCTTCAACTATGGCGCTACTGGCCACTAACCACTCGCTCGCCGGCCGCTCGGGCCTCGGGCTTCAAGTGCGTTATCCTTACCGTCTTCTCTGCTCAACCGGGAGCCTGGCCCCTTCTTCTTTCTTATCTACTGCCTTGCTCCTCGGCTCCCTACTGCTTCAGCCTCTCGCTATAATAGCTTGCTTTTCGGGTGGCTATTCGATTTATTATCAGAGATTGTAAATCAATTATCCCCCGATGCGACATTCATTACACAAATGATATCGAAGCGTGGTCTGGACCCGGGCCGTGGTATTTGAAGAAAGGACGGCAGGGCAAGCACATGTCTGGTGGAACTGGGTATCGTTTGTAACTGGAACGAACTCCCCAGGAATTTCAATTGCACTTATATTCATCACTGTAGGAATTGGGTTCAGCTTGCGCGCTACGTCATCCGTTTTGCCTCTACGCGACACAACTCGCGCGCTACGTCTCTCGCGCGCTCCTCTGTTCTTCCTGTTCTTGTCATCTTGTTGTTTTCACTAAGGATTCAGCCTTCTTTGTTGTTCTTTTGTTTCTAACTTTCTGATACGCCTGAAATACAAAACTACACCAAAAGCGTAATCTTATACTTAAATGTTAGAAATACATGTAATGTGAAGGACCTAAAACGGCATACGAAAGTGCCTTATCAGAAGCATTGCTACTCGGACGAGTAAGAAGTGTACATGTTTCACTCCAAGTATAACTAGTGGACTAAGCCATTTTTGGGGGGTTCCTTCGAAGTTCAAATATTAAAACATCTAAAGATGTACATGAATCATAGAGTAGAAGACGTGAAGATGAAGGCTTGAAGATAAACAAACTCTTAAGCATTTCTACCTTTACTATTGTTATGCTCTTCTTTTATGTTTTGATCGCATTTATAACTATGTTTGAGTAGTTTCCATTTGATTGGGGATCATATGGATCCCCAAGGATTTGGATGATATTTGCATACTCTTTCTATGCATTTGAATTAAAATGTAGTTGAATCTTAATTGTTGTAGTTACTTGTTCATAATGATCCATGTTATGTTTTTCACGAAATGCCTAACTTTGTCAAAGTGAACTAACATCCTATGATTTGATGACATTTGAATCCTAGGATGTTAGTAACTATCTCAATGTCGGTTTGAGAGTCAATTGTGCGTGAGAGCGATAATTACTCTTGGTGATAGGCTAGGTTTGGTGTGGAGTTTGAGTGCCTTCCAATAGGGCAAACGCTTGAGGTTGTGGCACTTGAATTCCACGTGATTCAATAGAGCGAGCACTTGTTTCAAAAAATACATCCATCCCTATTCTAACTCAGTGGACCTGTTTAAAAAATACATTCATCCCCATTCATTCTAAGTATCAAGCTCTCGTGCAATTTCGAATCTTATGCGGAATTTGATTCGCCTATTTAGTGAAGAAGGGTAAACTATTTTGTAGATGCATTGCCAGTAAAACTAAAGATGGCTCTGAAATTGCAAACTGGGCAATTATTTGTGATTCAGACGCGTTCATAATCCGTGTCACAAATTTTAGAAATAGGTTATCTTGTCATAACAAATAGTGAATATTGAAAAGTTATGAGACACAATATTTTTTGACGAGCACGTCGTTGAGTGCTGCAAATTTGTCCCGACTCTCCTACTAGTATAGTATTGGTAAGCTGGGGTCGAATCCACAGGGAACGGTGAGAAGTCGTCTTTTGATCTACAACTAAAGATTGGGGTTTGTGAGGGAAAACAATTGAAAGAAAAAAAAAACAGTTGCGCAAGTAGAACTGGCGCACAATCAGACAGCAGTCACGTAAGATGTAAATAAATATAAATGAGATGAGCTCGGTTCAGATTCTTCACTATGAATTTCCACGTTTATCACTGGTTGCTAAAGATACATGATATAATGTTCACGTAGGTTAAGGTCCTGTCACAGCTTAATAACCTACACATACATTCCGGTCAAAGTCCGTAAGATATTATTACTCAATCTAGTCTAGTCAACCACGAATCCGGTCAAGGTAGCGATCGACTATTCTAGTGTTACTCCTATCATTCACAGTAACGTACTTCTGAGAGTTTAACTATAGATAACAGATTCTACAACTAAGTCCGCGGTGCAAGGCTTCGCTTAATTGTCTAACCTAATTATCATGCAATTGAGCTTGGAATAATAATACTAAACTTATCATGCAATTAAGAATAAAACCTCAAAACATGTAATTCATAGATCTGAATCCAAACCGAATTCAGTAAGTTAGCTACTCATACTGAATGTATACATCTCAAGAATAAATATTGAACAACTAAAGTAACAAAGCAAATCTGAGTGACGCGTCGTCTTGCTCGCGTCGGCAGCTTGCGCGCACGGCTAGGTCTGACTTATGCTCTGAGCCGCTTCTTCCCCCTCTGCGCAGCATATGTGTGATTTCCATGAAGCTTTGTATTTATAGTCTTGCCTCCTAGGGTTTCCACAAATATTTAGGCAAGAAAATCTGTAGGAAATCATCTTTATCTCTAAAAATCAGCTTTGGGAATATCTTGATCTCCAAAAACCGAACTTAGAAATATTCTTTGCGCGTGATGACGTCAACGCTCTGGATATTTCGCTGATTGCTGACGTCATCGTTTTGCTCTGCTGTGCGCGACCCACACTCGCGCGCCATACTGCTCGCGCGCTAGTTGGTATTTGGCTCTTCTGTCACTTTGTTATCTTTTGCTCTGAGATTTAGCCTTCTTGTTGCACTTTTGTTCTAACTCTTCTTTTAAACCTGAGATACAAAACTACACCAAAAGCGTAATCTTATACTAAAATATGTTAGAATCTAAGCAGTATAAAGGACTTACACAAAGGCATACAAAAGTGCTCTATCAAATCCCCCACACTTACTCTTGTTCGTCCCTAAACAATCCAGCTTCCTTACCTCTTGTGTAATGTACGAGTGAATGTTGGACTTACTGCGCCACATGTCTGCGCCACTGACATAACCTGCGCAACTGTGACTGTACAACACAAAACTGATCTAAATAATTAATTCAAATCCTGCGTTACCTCTCTTGTGGAATGCATACCAATTCGGATGATTGGGAGATAGTCCTTTTTACGCACCGGTCACCGAATTCTTCTTGATTTGCAATTGTATGGTTATTCGTGTCCGCTTTCTCTGATATGTGATTGTTTCGCGTCCTTAGGGCTTCTGAGCGTTACGTCTTTGACGCTTCACCTTTTTTGTTTTTCGGACAGTTCGATACATACTTTGTTGCACGATTTCTTCTTTTCATTATTTTGGCCTTTTGAGCTTTAACTTTGAACTGAATACTTTCTGGTCCAGATATCATTCTTCCCTAGAACGGTTTCCAATCATGGCCTTCGGATAGCAGCTATGGAACCACGCCCCGCTCTCGCGTCTGACCACTCGCGTGCAAGTCAGGCCACGCGTGTGCAACGGCGCGCCCCTTCCTGAGCGACTAACTTCAGCGAAGACAGTCTGTTTTCCCGTCTCATCACGCTATAAGGGTTTCCCCTTCGGCATCTGCGTGACTGAGCTTGCTATGTATCCTTTGATCGCGAAGTACCAACCTCCACGAATACTCATAACCATACAACCACTCCTCAAGTTTGGTTCGGTTGACTGCTTCTCTAGGACGTTTCTATCAGCTCCACATCCCTCTTTATTCCACTAAAGAGACACACAAAATCCGAAAAATTAAAAAAATCAGAATATGTCGTATATGCACAAATTTATGCAGGTGCGCGAGTAACACACACAGGTTGCGCACGCCAATGTAACTCGTGCGCAATTACCTCTTGAGATGTCACATTCAGTTTGTCTAAACTAAAACAAAAAATTTAACCTAAACTACTCCTAAGATAAACTAAACTACTCCTAAGGTAAATGTACTACTACCCCCCCACACTTAAACAAAAACGTGTCCTCACGTAATGCACAAGTAGTAAAGAAGGCAGTAGCAATGCATGCACATAAAAAATTTCCAAACGGGTTACCTCCCGGAAGTGCCTTTGTTTAATGTCGTTGGCTCGACAGTACCTCGTTCGATCACTGCCCCTGGTACTTCTTCAATGTTCATCCGAGTTGATGCGCGGGTCCTATTGCACGACTATTTGCGTACGCGGGTATCTGTAAGCGCCAACTGAATCTGGAGCACGTGGCTCTTGCTCACCTGGTGTCGATATATCGAACTCTTGTGTCGGTGGAATTGGGCCAGAAAGATACTGCTTAATTCGCTGGCCGTTTACCTTGAAGCGGTGATGATCATTCTCATCTTCTAGTTCAACGACTTCGTGCGCAAAGATCTTTGTGATGGTTAACGGTCCGGTCCACCTACTCCACAATTTGCCTGGCATGATCTTCAAACGAGATGAGAATAACAAAACTTTATCACCAATGTTGAAAGAACAGCGAAGAATAAACTTATTGTGATATAGTTTGGTGCGCATTTTGTAGTCGCGCGCACTGTCATATGCGTCTGCGCACAGCTCATCTAGTTCGTTCGAATCCAACATCCGTTCTCGCCCTGCACTATCCAAATCCAAATTGCATGTACGCAATGCCTAGTAGGCCTTGTGCTCTAATTCCACCGGCAAATGACATACTTTTCCATAAACCAGTCAGAATGGAGAGGTGCCAATTGGTGTCTTGAAGGCTGTCCTATATGCGCATAGCGCGTCATCTAACCGGAGGCTCCAGTCTTTGCATGTTGGCTTGGCCATCTTCTCGAGTATACGCTTGATTTCCCTGTTGGAGATCTCGGTTTGGCCGTTTGTTTGTGGATGGTAAGCCGTGGATGTCCTATGCCGGACCCCATAGTGTCTGAGTACCTGCGCCACCATTCTGTTACAAAAGTGAGTTCCCTGGTCACTAATTAGTGCCTTGGGTACACCATAACGACAAAAAGTGTTAGTGCGCAAAAAATCAGTAACCGTTTTAGGGTCATCCTTTCTTGTAGATTTAGCCTCTACCCATTTAGATATATAATCTACTGCTACAAGAATGTACTCAAACCGAATGAAGGGGGAAGGGACCCATGAAATCGATTCCTCATAGATCGAATACCTCGTCGACCATGATAGGCATCTGCGGCATTTCATTGCGCGCGGATATGTTATCTGCCCGCTGACATCTATCACAACTCTTGCAATGTGCATATGAGTCCCTAAACAAGTGTGGCCAGTAAAATCCAGAATCTAATATTTTCCTGCTAGTTCGTTTAGGGCCAAAGTGCCCACCACATGCATGTCCATGGCAGAATGCTAGAACCGATTCTATTTCGTGATCCGGGATGCAACGTCTAAGTATCTGGTCCGGACCTATTCTAAACAAGTGCGGATCATCCCATAAGTACATTCTAGCATCATGTTTCAATAGTACCCTTTGCGGCTTGTTAAAGGTAGGGAAACGTACCAGTGACCAGGTAGTTCACAGTGTGAGCATACCACGGTACCTTACCCCGTAGCGTCATTATGTGCTCATCTGGGAAGGTCTCCGTGATGATCCCTTGATCCTCTTCCTTGACTATACAACTCAAGTGGTCTGCTACTGTGTTGTCCGATCCCTTATTGTCCTTGATTTCTATGTCGAATTCCTGCAAAAGCAATAACCAACGCATGAGTCTCGCCTTAGTTTCCTTCTTGGACATTAAATACCTCAGCGCCGCGTGAACCGTGAATATGATGACTTTGGCCCCTAATATGTATGCACGGAATTTCTCGAGGGCAAAAACAATGGCTAGCAGCTCTTTTTCAGTGGTAGTGTAATTCCGCCGCGCGGGGTCCAGTGTACGCGATGCGTAGTAGATCGCGTGAGGCTTTTTGTCCTTGTGCTGACCAAGTACCGCGCCAACGGCATAATCGCTTGCGTCGTACATCAGTTCGAACGGCAAGTTCTAATCCGGCGCTTGTAGAACTGGTGCGCTAGTCAGTGCGCATTTCAACGCGTCAAACGCTGCGCGACAGACATCTGTGAAATTAAACACCACATCCTTTTGCAGGAGGTTAGACAAGGGAGTTGATATTTTAGAAAAATCTTGAATGAAACGTCTATAAAATCCAGCGTGCCCTAAAAAAGATTTAATGTCTCTAACATTAGTAGGGTATGGCAAGCTAGCAATTAGATTGCTCTTTGCCTTATCTACCTTCGGTCCTTCTTTTGAGACAATATGGCCGAGCACCACTCCATGCGTGACCATGAAGTGACACTTTTCATAATTCAGGACCAGGTTTTTAGACATGCAACGTTTCAAGACTTTATCTAAATTATCTAAACATGTATCAAACGTGTCACCATGCACAGTAAAATCGTCCATAAATACCTCCATGCATGATCCCAACATGTCTGAGAATATACTCATTACTAACTTCTGGAACGTACCTGGCACATTACATAATCCGAAAGACATGCGCCGGAAAGCAAACGTACCGAAGGGACAGGTGAATGTTGTTTTCTCTTGGTCCTCCGCAGCTATGGGAATTTGATTATAACCTAAAAATCCATCCAAGAAACAGTAATGCGGCTTACATGCCAATCGGTCAAGCATCTGATCTATAAATGGCAGAGGGAAGTGGTCTTTGCGCGTCACTGCGTTTAGCTTCCGATAGTCAATGCACATGCGCTAGCCTGTCTGTATTCTTTTTGGCACCAGTTCACCTGCTGCGTTTTCCTCCACCGTGATCCCTCCTTTCTTTGGGACCACATGAATTGGACTTACCCACTTGCTATCAGAGATCGAATAAATGATTCCAACGTCCAGCAGCTTAATGATCTCTTTCTGTACTACCTCCATCATGATAGGGTTAAGTCTTCGCTGGGCATCTCTGCACGGTTTAGCTCCATCTTCTAACAGAATTCGATGCATGCACACGTCTGGACTTATTCCGCGCAACTCATCCAACGTCCATCCAATTGCGCGCCTGTTATCACGCAAGGCTTCCACCCGGCGCGCTTCTTGCGTAGGCTCCAGCTGGCTCTTTATAATTACTAGCTTGGTCTCATTATAGCCCAAAAACACGTACTTTAGGTGCTCTGAAAGTTGCTTCAGTGTGATCTTTGGGTCCTGTATGTGGTGAGAGACAGCCGTATTTGCAAAACATAACTTAGAACGAGAAATAGCATACCTCGTGTCTTCTGCATCAGACGAACTATTGGTGTTATCAGCAGTTGCGTCAGCTACTACTCCGCACGTGTCTAACAGTGCACGAGTTTGATGGCGCGCGTGCTCGTCTTCCACTGCGTTATCAATGATATCTAATGCATTCACCGTGGAATCATCATGAGGAAACTGCATGCCCTTAAAGATATTGAAGTGTATAACTTCGTCATCCACTTCCATTGACAAGGTTCCCTTCCATATGTCTATTCTCGTTGATGCGGTCATCAGGAACGGTCGGCCAGGCAAAACTTGTGCGGTGTCAGCGAAGACGTTTCCTTCCATCTCTAACACATAAAAATCTGCCGGGAACACCAATTCTCCCACTCTCACCAGTACATGTTCAACCATGCCCACTGGTTGTTTGCATGACGTATCTGCTAGTTGGATTGTCAACCCTGCGGGCTTAAGTGGTCCAATGCGTAGAGATGTGTATAGAGAGTGAGGTAAAACATTTATTGACGCACCTAAGTCTACCATGCAATTATCCACTACAGAGTTACCGATTGTGCATGGTATAGTAAACGTACCTGGATCTTGACATTTCCGTGGTACCTTATGTTGTACGATCGCTGAGGCGTTGGCATTGAGCTGCACTTGTTCCCTCCGTCCCCCTGTCCTCCTTTTATTTGTACACAGATCCTTAAGAAACTTTGCATTCGAGGAATTTGATTTAATGCATCTATGAGTGGAATGTTGATTTCCACTTTACTAAACAAATCATAAAGCTCCTGATCAAGCTCAGTCATCTTGAGTTTCGTGCTTTGTGTGGGGAAGGGAAGTGGTACGTTGCTACTAGATTGGCTTTCCTTATTTACAGCAGGTGCGTCTGGCTCTGGCGCTGAGTTCGAAATATGCGCGTCTGTATTTTTCCTTGCGCGAGTGACAACTGGCGCACCAGACGTCTCTTTCCCAGATCTGAGTAATACCGCATTGACACCATTCTTAGAATTAGCTTTAGCGACTTTCCTATTATTTGTGATCTCGGTCACGGTTTCAGAGATTTGTGTCAACAGATTTTCAATTAGAGTAAAACGCTTCTCTTTCTACTCCTGATTCTTGCTCACTGTCTCTGCCAACTGACCCACGATATCTTCAAGTGACCTCTTTGGTGGCTGAGTGTTCTGCGCTGGCCCTTCAGCGCGTCTGTGTGGTGGGTTGTAGGAAGCAGCTGGCACGTAAGGTCGCGCGCCAGCTGGAGCGTTAGGCTGCGCGCACCAATCAGCGCGCGGTCTCTGGAAATTCTGCTCGTTCTTCCAACTGAACCCGTTCTCAGCTAAATCGAATCTAGGATGTCCTTGCCTAGCTTGTCCATTATTCCACCCACCTATGGCATTAACATCTGCGTGTTCTTCGAACAGGATAGGGCACGCGTCTGTCTGATGGTCTGTGGCGTGACAGAATTCGCATGGTCTAGTATCAGCGCTCTGCTTCATCATCAACTTCTGCATCATACCTTTGAGTTCCTTGATCTCTCCGGTGACGTCCACTTGATGCAGTGATCTGGCACGAATGTTCTCTAGGGATACCTCATTCTGACTTGGTCCGCAGTATCCTCAATTAATTTCCATACGTCCTCCGGGTACATATTCCTCACATTGCCTCCTGCGCAAGCATTCAGCAACATGAGTTCCATCTCAATAAGCCCGTTGAGGAAGTTCTCGATAAGTACATATTGTGGGAGTCCAAGATTGTAGCAGTTCGCTTCAAGTTCCCTAAACCGCTCGTGGTACTCTGATAACGACTCTCCATGCAACTGTTTCGGGGCAGCTGGCTCTCTTCGAAGTAATGACACCTTGGCCGTAGGATAGAATTTGTCTAGAAATCTTTCTTGTAACTCGGGTCATTTCCTTATTGATCTGGTGCTAGCCCAATCAGCCACTGTCTAGCTGAATCACAAAGTGAGAATGGGAATGCTCTTAACTTCAACAACTCTGGGTCCTCGTTCCCATTCCTCATGTTTTCCCAGATGGCCGCGAACTCTCTTACGTGCTTCACTGGGTTTTCACTGGCCATACCGTGAAACTTGGGTATGTAGTGAACTAGCTGGTTCGAAGTGGTCATCCAGAGGCAGCAAGATGCACCATGGTTGATTAACTGCCTGTGGGACAGACATCTCTTTAATTGTGCGTCGCGCCACTGGTCGCAGGTACACGCGCGACAGGTGGTGGCGCACGTACATCCATGTTGTTTTGGAGCTGGTTATCATTCCTCTGTATTTCAGCATCCATTCTGAACTCTAAGTCTCTGCGTACTTCTCTTCTAATTGCTTCGAGTTCAGCAGGGTGTAGGCGAGAAAAAATATGTTCTTGGCGTTGCACACTGGCACGTCTCGAATCTCTATTCTTCTGCCGATTACACTGTTCTCACCACTAGCTTCCATATAAAACAAAAACAACAGCTAAATTAAACGTAACTAATTTTTTTTGGATTTTTTATATAAGAAAACAGAAAGTAGATACAAAACTAAAAGAAAAAGAAAAGAAAATTTCTTTAGCGCGTTCCTCGGCAACGGCGCTAAAATTTGACGAGCACGTCGTTGAGTTCTGCAAATTTTTCCCGACTCTCCTACTAGTATAGTATTGGTATGCTGGGGTCGAATCAACAGGGAACGGTGAGAAGTCGTCTTTTGATCTACAACTAAAGATAGGGGTTTGTGAATGAAAACAATTGAAAGAAAAGAAACCAGTTGCGCAAGTAGAACTGGCGCACAATCAGACAGCAGTCACGTAAGATGTAAATAAATATAAATGAGATGAGCTCGGTTCAGATTCTTCACTATGAATTTCCACGTTCATCATTGGTTGCTAATGATACATGATATAATGTTCACGTAGGTTAAGGTCCTGTCACAGCTTAATAACCTACACATACATTCCGGTCAAAGTCCGTAAGATATTATTACTCAATCTAGTCTAGTCAACCACGAATCCGGTCAAGGTAGCTATCGACTATTCTAGTGTTACTTCTATCATCCACAGTCACGTACTTCTGATAGTTTAACTATAGATAACAGATTCTACAACTAAGTTCGCGGTGCAAGGCTTCGCTTAATTGTCTAACCTAATTATCATGCAATTGAGCTTGGAATAATAATACTAAACTTATCATGCAATTAAGAACAAAACCTCAAAACATGTAATTCATAGATCTCAATCCAAACCGAATTCAGTAAGTTAGCTACTCATACTGAATGTATACATCTCAAGAATAAATATTGAACAACTAAAGTAACAAAGCAAATCTGAGTGACGCGTCGTCTGGCTCACGTCGGCAGCTTGCGCGCACGGCTAGGTCTGACTTCTGCTCTGAGCCGCTTCTTCCCCTCTGCACAGCATATGTGTGATTTCCATGAAGCTTTGTATTTATAGTCTTGCCTCCTAGGGTTTCCACAAATATTTAGGCAAGAAAATCTGTAGGAAATCATCTTTATCTCTAAAAATCAGCTTTGGGAATATCTTGATCTCCTAAAACCGAACTTAGAAATATTCTTTGCGCGTGATGACGTCATCGCTCGGATATTTCGCTGATTGCTGACGTCATCGTTTTGCTCTGCTGTGCGCGACCCACACTCGCGCGCCATACTGCTCGCGCGCTAGTTGGGCTTTGGCTTTTCTGTCACTTTGTTATATTTTGCTCCGAGATTCAGCCTTCTTGTTGCACTTTTGTTCTAACTCTTCTTTTAAACCTGAGATACAAAACTACACCAAAAGCGTAATCTTATACTAAAATATGTTAGAATCTAAGCAGTGTAAAGGACTTAAAATAGCATACAAAAGTGCTCTATCAATCCACTCACCCAAACCACCCGTTTTTATCTCTTCAACCTTGCAAACCTTCAGTTTCTCTGGCTGGACGGCTTATCACCTCTCGTCGTGTGTCTGGACGACCTCGTTTGTGAGTCTAATTGACTACTCGTCAACCATTCTTATAGTCATTAGATGTGTGTATGTTATCTGCTCAGTCGGGGAGTTTGAACTTGTGCATGCTCCTCTATTTATGCATCATCTCACGCTTCAAATATCCCCGAATATCCGAATAATCAATATTTGAATTCTCTTCATCCAAATATACTTATTGATTTTGAGATCATCAATTATTTTGAGATCATATCGATCAGTAACTATCGAGATTCTTATAATATGTTCGATGGATGACCAACACCGGATTTATTTGATGGCTTTTAATGATTCCATATTTTTGGTAGTTCAGATGCTCTATTAATAAACCCTCTCAAATAATGTTGAGTCTCCTGATACTCTCAGTGTTGTATCTAGTTTTCCAGAAATTCGTCATTATCGGTCACATATCTTTCATGGTGCTCTCAATCTCCCCTTGGCAATCTTTTGACAAAACTAGTCATCTCTTCTTATGGTGCTCTCAATCTCCCCTTGGCAATCTTTTGACAAAACTAGTCATCTCTTCTAGCTATCTACTACTAGCTATGTTCAAGAGTTTATCTAGCACTACTACATCATTCCCAAAACATGTCCTCGAAAGATATCCTCCAAAACGTACTCCACTTTTTTCCAATAAATTGCCAAATGATCTAACAAAACATGAATTTGAGGATTCAGGTACTAGAATAAAAGCAAATTGAGAATAGATTGACAACCTCTTTAATTGGTTCCTGAGGTAGTGACATGCAATATTTGTAGATGCAATGGAAGTTATTTGTAATCTGATACGTATATCGGGTCTTCTGCGGGGCAAACTTAGCTTATGCACTAGTTAAGGATTAATTTTTGTTTAGCTACCTAAAACAGATATTGATTTTATGTTGTTTTTGTAAGTTTGATTAAAGCAACGGATTTGTATAATATCAGAAAAATTCCCAGTCTAGACTACTTGTTCAATGCATCCAACCTAAGGTTCATGCCAGATTTATAATGCTAAAGTTTTGTAGAATAACATTCATGTCACAAACCAAACACTAAATTTCGTTCAGTAATAGATTCGTATCATTCATACAATAAGGCTTCACTCTTCCGATTTATTAGCCTACTCAAACATTTTTTAAACCACCAACTTCTGTTGCAATGAGTATAAGAGAATGTTTGGACTAAGTTATAGATATTCAATCATCATACGACTCATGCTACTTCCGTAGTCATAAGAATATGAATCAGCTAATTTTGTATACATTCTAAGCACCTATCTTCAGATACGATGTAGAGCTAATAATCTAACTGAGGTGTCTTATCAAACACCTGGCAGATACAATTACGGAATAGATGATAAGTAACAAAACTAATAGCAATTCATCTCATATAACATTCAGGTCATGAATATAAGTATAGGTTACATAGAACTAGGGATGCACAACTGGTCCGGACCGGTGGACCGTAAAATTTTAAAAATGAGGACCGTGGACCGAACGGGACCAAAACGGTACGGACCGGTCTAATTATGGTCCGGTCCGGGTTTGAACAATAAACCCGTAATTATTATTTTTATTTAAATTTAAATTAAAAAAATTAATTTTAAAAATCAAAATAATTTATATTATTTACTTTATTTACTTTTATCTAAAAATATTTAATTGATATGTATCTATTTTATATAATATATTTTTAATATTTTAATTTTTTGTAGTTATTTAAGTTATATTACGGTCCGGACCGGACCGAACCGTAAATTTTCTGGACCGGACCGTAACCCGTAAATCCCAAATTTCATGGACCGTGGACCGGACCGTATTTAGACCGGGGGTCCAGTCTAATTTTGTGCATCCCTACATAAAACAAGACAACCTAAACCATGGAATAAGGAGATTACTCACTAATCATACTCGTTCCATCATTCTCAGAAATTTTTGAATGTTTCAAAGACAATGAGTACGACATCAATATATAAGATTAGAAGGACTATAGTCTTGCTGTTCTTCAAGAGGTCTTGAGATTCACTCCTTTTTGTTTTCTATGTCTTTCACTCTGTTGTCTTCTCTGTGATTTTTTTCGATCCAACCAAAAGTCTCCAAAAATGAAATTATAGTGTTGCTTCAATTCCCTCGGTTGCCTTGGTATGGTACCAAGGTGTTTTGTAATTCAGCTGGCTCGATTGCCTCGATACCATACCGAGCATATATCAATCAGTGAGTTCGTCATAGTTTGATTAGCTCGATAGGCTCGGTTGTCTTGGTACCGTACTAAGGTAAATAGGCTTAGAAGCTTCGGCAGAACTTTGGATGCTCGGTAGCTTCGGTTGCCTCGGTACTATACCGAGCTCAGTTAGCTCGTATGCTTCAGCAGGAAGTGCATGGGTCGGTACCCTTGGTTGACTCGGTATGGTACCGAGGTCATGCCACCCTTTTGACACCAAAACTCAGATTTTTGTTCGATGACTTTGATTCTTTCGTATCTCTTTATGTTTAAATAGCATGTGAAATATCAATTTTTCAATGATATTGTCTAAGAATTTTGTACTAGATGAATGATACATATCAACTCATTAGGTAGCATCCCCATCATCAATTTCTACATTAGAGAACTAGGTGTCCATCTATCAGGGCATTTTATTAGCATCTACAGTACAAATTTGACTTACTTCTATCGTAATCTGAGTCACCCATGAATCCATACGGTTAGCTAATTTTCACGATTTCCAAAATAGATTGACAACCATCACGATTTTCAACAACCCTTCCTCATGTTTGACCACCTTGGCCACCTCAAACCTTTCCCCGCAAGATTTTTACTTCTTTTCTTCTCAGCTCTCCTGCCTCAAGCACATTTACCCATCAATGTGACATGAAAATATCATCCTCTAAGTCTATTTTTAGGCACACTTAATGCCCTTTGAACCTCTTTAACTCGGACAAATAAACAACAATAACATTGACAGCATCCTTTGACTTAGTAACCTTCTTCCTCTAGACTCCTCTATCACCAATAGACACATGTGGCAGTGACGACTTCTCTTGAGCAATTTCTACTTCATTTTCTTGCATTAATAAATCTAATGGTCCACAATCTTTCTCTATATTGTTTTTAAACACTGCACAACAATCTTTCCTCTGTCAAAAAAACCAGTCTCCTTACTGTTGTTGCTGGTGCGTCTGAAGGAGTGTGTGGCCTTCTTGCACCGGTGCTCTCCAAGGACGGGTCCCTATAGTGCTTCTGCTGTTGCTTCCGGAGATTAATCAAATGGCAACTTGATATCGGTTTGAATCGTGTATTCACTTTCCGAAATCAGTATTTCACCCCTTACAAAAGCCTTAGGGTTACACGAAATCTGAAGTGAGATAAGACAAACCGGCCAACACCGATCAAGGCTCTTGGATCGAATGTTGATGACGTTTGTTTAGTCTTTTGTTGTGTATAACTCAACACCTCTCTGCTCTTAGCTTGTTTTTCACTAAAATCAGTCATTCTCAATATATATATCAGGATCTTTGAAGTTACCCAAAACTGCCAGGTTCAGCAGTTACACGTGGGGACACGTTCCTGGGGACAGGTCCCATAACCGTTCAACGGTTACACCCACTTGTTCAACAGTTACATAAACTGTTCAGCAGTTATAAAACTGTCACACCCAGAGAATGACACGTGTCGACCCGTCAGTTGGTGCATGAGGACTCATCCCTTGAGGCAAGGGACCCGTCCATCAACCAAGCAGACTATGACACATGGGGACGCGTCCGTTGGTACATGAAGACCCGTCCCTTAAAGCAAGGGGCCCGTCCTCATCCAAACAAACTATGACTTACACATTGGTATAAGCATTAGTTCATGTACCAATCATCTATCATGCGTGGCCACACATGATATATGATAAATACATCTAAAACACCAACAATCCTCCCCCTTTTAGTGTATTTTATCATAACTTGCGCTTAAGTGGAAATGTCCATTCCTATTGAATTTCCACGTAGTGTACAACTTGAAACACCCTGAAAATCATGGTGTCCGTAAGGATTGAACCAATCAATCCCTCTTGGGTGCCACAAGTCAATACACACGCAAGTCATCTGACTAAACAAAGTTGTCTTGACTCGTTAACAGCCATGAGTCCATATCTATTCATGAACACGTCCAAAGCCTACCTGAAGCCTCTTAAAGCGGCCAAACTTCATGTTCACATAAGTAATTTCCTTATCAGGGACGGATCCCTATCGTGTACCTACTTTACACTTTTTCAAGAAAACTATTAAGATTTATGGACGGGTCCCTATCAACCTATTCAGTAGGACGGAGCAAACATGGGGGTTAAATCATGCTCCCAGCCTTTAGAAATGAGCTTGTGCCACATTGAATTCTGTCCCGGAGTTACCGGTTTGGATTGGGTGTCTCACCCCTAAAGGACAAGTCAGGTACGTGTGTGTACAAGTCCCACCCCCTCATTAGATCTCACAACCATGTCTCTTGCAAGACCCTTCGTCAAGTGATCTGCCATGTTCTGTTGTGATCTAACAAAATCAACCGATATCACCCCATGTGAAATGAGCTCTTTGATCACACTATGCCTCACACCTAAGTGGCGTGATTTCCCATTGTACACCTGGCAATATGCCTTATTCAGCGCTGCAGCACTGTCACAATGTATTGATATGGGTGAAATTGGTTTCTCCCACAATGGAATATCATGGACTAAGTCCCTTAGCCATTCTGCCTCTTTACCAGCAGCCGCTAAGGCAACAAGTTCAGATTCCATAGTAGAGGACGTCATGCAAGTTTGCTTCTTGGAAGCCCATGAAATAGCACCTCCCCCAAGCAGGAATATCCACCCGCTTACTGAGGAATGGTCCTCTTCACTTATCCAACTTGCATCTGAGTACCCTTCCACAACAGAGGGACTGCCAGTGTACATAGAGCATAATCAAGTGTTCCCTTCAGGTACTTCAACACTCTATGTACCGCGTCCCAATGATGAACGCCAGGGTTGCTAGTAAATCTACTAAGCTTACCCACTGCAAAAGCAATATCTGGTCTTGTGCTAGTCATAGCATACATCAAAGACCCAATTACTTTAGAATATTCCAGCTGAGATACAGCTGCTGTGTTAGGGACGAGTCCCTTAGCAGGATCATAGGGAGTGCTCACAGGTTTACAATCATAGTAGTTGAATTTCTTCAACAACTTCTAATGTAATGTGATTGAGTCAACATGATACCTGATTTGTTTCTCATTATCCTTATACCAAGAATAACATCAGCCTCCCCCATATCTTTCATGGAGAACTGTGATGACAAAAACTGTTTCGTCTCAAGGACCCGTCCATGACTGGTCCCAAAAATCAGCATGTCATCAACATATATGCAAATTATGACTCCTTCACCAGAATCATCAAATTTGCTATATACACACTTGTCGATTGGTTTAAAACAAAACCATTCGACAACACAACCTCATCAAATCGTTGATGCCATTGTTTAGGAGCCTGTTTCAGTCCATACAGGGACCTGTCCAGTCTGCACACCTTGTGTTCAAGACCAGCAAGGACAAATCCCTCAGGTTGTTTTATGTAAATTTCCTCCTCCAACCTTCCATTAAGGAATGCTGTTTTCACATCCATTTGATGGATGACTAGATTGTGAATTGCTGCCAAAGCAATCAACAACCTAATGGTTGACATACGAGCAACCGGAGCGTACGTGTCAAAGTAATCCGTCCCTTGCTTTTGTCTAAAGCCTTGGACCACAAGTCTAGCTTTAAACTTGTCAATACTTCCATCCGCTCTCATTTTCCTTTTGAAAATCCACTTACATCCCAAAGGTTTACAACCTGGCAGGTCAGTAAGTGTCCAGGTACGGTTCCCCATGATGGATTGCATCTCATCATCTACTGCCTCCCTCCAAAAGGACGCATCACGAGACTTCATAGCCTCGTCAAAGGTTCTAGGATCATCCTCAACATTGTAACAATACAATTGTTGGGAATATATTTCATCCCTTGTACCTTCCAACAAGTAAGTTTGAAAATCATTACCAAATGACTTTGCTTTTCTTACTCGGGAACCCTTCCTCAGTTCAGAAACTTGTTCATCCGAAGGATTAACATTATCATTCTGAACATCAGAACTGAGAGTCTCACCATTTGAAATAGATTTCATTTGGAAGTGTCCCTCATCACCCTGTTCTGAGTCCAAGTCCCTGTAAGGGACCCGTCCCAGACCAGTGACAGAGCCCTTTGAAAGGAAACGTCCTTCATCAAAGATAGCATCCCTCGATTCAATAACACTATGAACCGAATAGAACTTATTTGGTTCAATTACATAGAACCTATAAGCCCTCGAGTGTTCAGCATATCCAATGAATATACACTCCACACCTCTTTCACCAAGTGTCTTATGCTTAGGATCTGGTACACGGACAGCTGCCCTACAACCCCAGACCCGTACATAACTCAAGCTGGGTTTCCTTTTGAACCAAAGTTCGTATGGAGAGGACCTGTTCCTTCGGTTAGGAACCCTATTTAAGATATAGCATGCAGTAAGCATGGCCTCTCCCCAAAACCCATCACTAAGTCCCGAGTAGGAGAGCATGGAATTCACCATCTCCTTTAACACTCGATTCCTCCTTTCCGAAACACCGTTTTGTTGAGGTGTATAAGGAGCAGTGACTTCATGAACGAGTCCAACAGATTGAAAATAAGTTGGATCAAAGTACTCACCACCTCTATCGGTACGGAGTCTTTTGATCAAAACTCCCTTTTGAGTTTCGACCTCACTCTTGTAAATTTTGAATTTATCAAGAGCTTCATCCTTGCTGTGCAACAAGTACACATACATATATCGAGTACAATCATCGATGTACGTCACGACATACTTTTTATTACCCAAGGATGGTGTCGCATGAAAGTCACACAAATCACTATGAACTAGTTCAAGCATACCACTTTCTCTTTGAACATTAGAAAAAGGTTGTCTAGTGATCTTAGTAAGCATGCAAGTTCTACATTTTTCAATATGCTTATTAAACATGGGAATCAGTCCATTATTACACATGTCCAGTAATCTCTTATAGTGAACGTGTCCAAGCCGAGCATGCCACAGAGAGGAACTGTCCTTCGAAGGGACCCGTCCTTCTGATACATTATTATCATGAGTAACCATGTGAACAGATGTTGAAACATTAGAAATACTAAGTTTAAACATTCCATTACATAAGTAACCACGTCCAACAAACAAGCCACACTTAGTCAAAATGAATTTATCGGCTTCATACACTTGCCGAAAACCCATCTTATTGAGAACAGGTCCAGAAAAGCAGAAAACTAATGCAAGGAACAAATAACACATTACAAAGATTTAAAATCTTTCCAGAAGTAAATTCCAAATCTACTTGTCCATGCCCAAGTACAGGTGTGTTGACTCATTTCCCATGTGAAGGACCCGTCCACTGTCGTCGTTGTAACAAACGACTTGAACATAGATCTGTCCCTACACACGTGCGACGTAGCACCAGAGTCAATCCACCAAGAAATCTCATCATCCTGCATATAAAATGCCTCAGAAATGTTAGAAACATAATCCAAAACAGGAATAGATTTCAAACATGACACAGTTCCCTCAAAGGGACCCGTCCATTTCTGACCTTGATGAGTACACTGCCCAGGTTCCTTAGAACTCTGACCAGACTTTGGAACTTTACCCTTCTTTGCAGAACGACAATCTCGTTTGAGATGTCCCATCTTGCCACAGCCCCAACATTTGACACCCTTCCCTGGTTGGGACGGTTTCTTGTTAGGTCCACTGTCAGTGTTGTCAGAAGAGCGTTTAACACCCTTCCCCTTGTCCCTTTTAGAGGACCCTTCCTCTGTCACATTGACAGAGCCAGAAACCTGTGGTTTCTTACCCTTCTCCTGCGCACGAATACCATCTTCGATACGCAAGTGGCTAGCAAGCTCAAGAAGAGATAGATTCTCTTTCTTATGCTTCAACATGTTCTTGAAGTCCCTCCACGAAGGAGGCAGTTTGTCAATGACACTGGACACCGAGATTGCCTCGTCCATCTTCAAGTCATGTTGGGCGAACTGCCCCAAGATACGTTGTATCTCATGGAACTGTTCCATAACAGGACGACTGTCCACCATCATGTACTCATTAAAATTGCTCACAAGAAATTTTACACTGGACGCGTCCTCTGCCATATACTTAGACTCAAGAGAATCCCAAAGTTCCTTAGCAGATTCAACATTTTGATAAACATCAAATAGGGAGTCAGACATACCATTGAGGACGTGTCCTCTGCAGATGTAGTCATCGTTCTCCCACTTGTTCCTGATCCTCAAAGCCTCCACTGAAGAATCATCACCCACCTCAGGAATGGGTGTGGACAGGACATACGCCACCTTCAGATTGGTCAGCAGGAAGTGCATCTTCTTCTGCCAGCGACGGAAGTCAGTTCCCTCGAACTTGTCCAACTTCTCCATCTTGCTTGCCATCTCACGAACAGTTGCCATGGATCACCGAATACTGATTTCGACTGTTGCTTGCTGGTGCGTCTGAAGGAGATATGGCCTTCAGCACCGGTGCTCTCCAAGGACGGGTCCCTAGAGTGCTGCTGCTGTTGCTTCCGGGGATTGATCAAATGGCAACTTGATATCGGTTTGAATCGTGTATTCACTTTCCGAAATCAGTATTTCGCCCCTTACAAAAGCCTTAGGGTTACACGAAATCTGAAGTGAGATAAGACAAACCGGCCAACACCGATCAAGGCTCTTGGATCGAATGTTGATGACGTTTGTTTAGTCTTTTGGTGTATCAATACTTGTGTATCTCAATACCTCTGTGTATGTGCATCATACCCACTAAACTCAGTCATTCTATATAAATCAGTGTCTTTGCAGTTACCCAAAACTGCCATTCAGCAGTTACACATGGGGACACGTTCTGGGGACAGGTCCCATAACGTTCAACGGTTACACCCACTTGTTCAACAGTTACACCCACTTGTCAACAGTTATAAACTGTTCAGCAGTTATAAAACTGTCACACCCAGAGAATGACACGTGTCGACCGTCAGTTGGTGCATGAGGACCCATCCCTTGATGCAAGGGACCCGTCCGTAGGACCCGTCCTTAGGCAAGAGACCCGTCCGTAGGACCCGTCCCAGGCAAGAGACCCGTCCGTCATCCAAGCAGACTATGACACATGGGGACGCGTCCGTTGGTACATGAGGACCCGTCCCTTAAAGCAAGGGACCCGTCCTCATCCAGACAGACTATGATCTGTACATTGGTGTATGCATTAGTTCATGTATCAACCATCTATCATGTGTGGCCGCACATGATATATGATAAATACAACTAAAACACCAACATAACCTGAGATCGAGAGTAATCACCAATACTCGGTGAGCCATCGCATGAAGTTACATCAAATTTACATAACAAAATAAGTTCTGTAAAATATTTGATTCCTTTCCAAAACTCCCCATTCACGATTCACCAATGACTAACCATACCTCTCCTGACGCAACAATCCAAGTTTGAAAACCTCCAACTACACATTAACATTAAAATTTGATTTGAAAACTAAAGATTGACGTTCAACTTTAATTGACTAAATACACTGTAATTAAGATAGAAAGCTCATTAACATACCTCTCCGTCCCCATTTTTTGTCCAAAAGCACAAAGTACACTGTAATTAAGATAGAAAGAAATTATAAAATGTGTGGTTGAGAATAAAAGATTAATAAGTACACGAGTTAAAAGTAGAAATGTGGTTGATATTGAAGGAAAGCAGACAAACTTAAGAGGACACCCAAAATGGAAAGTGGACCATTGAGGGACGGAGGGAGTAATAAAACTCATAAATAAGCTCATGATTCTTTACTTGTGTAAGGTCCCATCCTAGCTTGATTAAAGCAATACTCTCTCCGTCCTCTATTATAATTAACGTTTGATATTGGCAAGGAGATTAAAAAATATGAGGAAAGTTAATGTGAAAAGATATTATAAGAAGAAAGAGAGATTTGTGAGAGACGAATTGAGTAAAAGTGATGATTTAATTGATAATAAATGATGAAAAAAGTTAAAAAATAAAGTAAAATATGATGAAAGAGAAATTAATATGAGAGTGAGAAGAAAAAAGAAAAGGTTCATTTATAAAAACATAAAGTATATTTCGAGACACCTAAAACGGAAACCTTCACTATAATAGATGATCGAGGGAATACAAGGTTAGAGAGTCCCCTTTCCCAAAGTCAATTAAAATTTATCAGCATGTGCTTAGCTTCATACTGATAGAATGTAATTGTATGTGTATTAATTATGCTAAAACTTTTTAATACATTTGTATCATTATTTTCACCGGGGTAGTATGTTTTCTATTTCAAGTGCATTAAAAGGATTTTGAAGGAATACGAGCTAAATCACACTTAAATCGAGTTTAATTGAACCGGGAGATCAATTGGAACGAATCGAGAAATTGACTCAGATACTACCCACATGGAACAACCGCACAATATGGCACCGTGCAGCTAGTACCGCCAAGTACCATATGGCAGGTACCTGATGATGTCACCATGATGACAACACGGGCCAAATTCAGTTTCAACGAACTTTTATGAGCCCAGAAGCAGAAAAAATAGTCTGCCTGTTGCCTCCTCAAAATTTGACGAGCACGACGTTGAGTGCCTCAAACTTAAATTTATGTTTTTCCTACAAGCTAACAGGAGGCAAGTAGATCAGTGACTAGCTCTCAAAAAGAAATCAAACAAACATCATGCAAGACATATTAATGTAGTTCACCGCTAGGCCAATCCAATCCACGACAGTTTCAGTTTAATTCATGGCTGTCGGCGCAAGTTCTTGAACAATTACTTTCTACCTTCCAAAGCCATGATGATTAGGAAGGAACATGCGGATATCAGACAAAGATGAGAAAAACCATTGTACGAGTACTTAATGCGCTTCAGACAACAAGTGAACGGTTGCCAAAACTTGGGAGTGCCGGATAGAGTTCAAGATATTCTTGTCTCTAATTAACCCTCACAATTGATTAAGCATTTTTTTATTTTTTGGAAAGGGAGACCCATCTTCGCTCTTCGGGTTGCACTGGATAAATTTATGGTTGAATGGAATAGCCTGCAAACCACATCAATCGGGTGTGACAGACAATTATAGTGTGACATACTCGGCCAAATTAAAAAAATTCAACTTTAAAGTGTTTAGCTGAGGATTTGAACTTAAGACCTTGTGTTTATATAATTTATATTTTGACCCTAATCTATGTCTTTATATTTTAAGACTAAGATATCTTCGTAGTTTATATATTTAGGTTACTTTTTACGTGTTCCGTTCTCTTATGTGATTGCATTGTGCAGATTAATTTATAGAATTAATTACAGATAGTCAACCTCATAATAGGATATATGTTACATCACCACTCCAATAATGTGATATTCGATTAAATAACTTATATAGTCACTTCTTATACCTTAATCATATTATCAGATCTATTGAAGTACTAACATAAGTGATAATGTAGGTAAAGAAGTGAAAAAATCATTTATAATATTAGTGGTGCATTGTAATAAAAATAATATAGTTATATAGGTAGTTTATGAAAAATTAGATATAGCCAACAAATTTATCAAATGTTTTTCACCAAATGGTATGTGTAAAACGTATTTTTCACACATCAGTCTTAAAATATTTTTACAAGAAACCATGTCTGTTACACAATGTTGTCCAATGTCACCTATGAGCAAACACTATTCAGTGCAAGCATACAGGGAGGTTGTATCATCTGGATCCTTTTATTTTAGTTGATTCGTAAATTTCACTTTGTACCTGTTCGTTGCATTTTATCAATGCACGAAATTGCACAACGTCATTGCACTTGATGCAATGTCACGTGCAAAACATGTGCAACTCACATGTCTTATTAACGTGTTGACACATTCTCGTGCGTTAATAAAATGCGATCAATCGATACAAAGTAGGGTTTACGAATCCACCAAAAATGATGAATCCACATGATACAATCTCAACATACATATACAATCAAATTTTCCTTCTGAAAAACACCCGTAGAATACAAGTTTTTCACAAATCAGTCACATAAATCAAATTTGCCAAAAACCACCCATCAAGTTTATTTATAGCTTTTAATAAATATTTTTATTATCTTAAAGGGTTGATTGAGCATCAAACTTCAATAAAAAATATTTAATATAAAGATTTAAAAGTTTTGTGGACACAAATGCCCAATTACACCCCTACACTAATATTCTTGTTTTAACAAGAAGCTTCTATACAGTAAAATCTAAGAACAACTTTTTTTATTCAATTTACTACGATAAAATAATTCAAATATGTGAATTTTTGCCCACCAAGAAAAGTGAAAAGAGATGCGATGAATGGAAAAATGACTAGGAGGTTGGTCATGACACACAACCAAAAGAAAAGTGCTTAATGACCCTTTACTTAACCGCGTCCATAACCTCGTTTTTCAAATGTGTTATTGCTCGTAGACTGTGGCTCCCACTCTCAGCACTCTGCCTTTTTTGTTTTAGAAACTCAACAGCTGTTAATACATAATCAAAAGACACCAAATCACTTTCATTTATTATTGCTTCTTTTAATATGAAAGTGATTTGCCAAACCATTAAATGGCACGCACCTTCACAAATGAAAAGAAAATGGTGCAAAAAAATATTGGATATCATGGAATCCACTTTACATTTATTGATTGTATTTCATCAACGATTGAGATTGTACATCGTCATTGCATCTGTCATGTGCATGTCACTTGTAAAATATGTGCAACTCATACATCTTATTAATATGTTGGTACAGTCTGATATATTGATAAAATACAATCAACAAATATAAAGTGATTTAAATACCATTAATAAATGTCAGAACAGAAAAGATAACAACAAATGTGAACTGCAGTGTGAAGAAGATTTAATTCAAAAGGTGTGCCACTGAAACCAAGCGTACATAGAACATAACCAAAGAAAACAAAAACCAAAGATCCAATCTTTAACTACAAATTCCAAATGGGTATCCGAATCTCAATCCACAGCCTCATTTTCCATCTAATCTTCCTCAAAATCTCACACGCGGCATCGGAGGACTACACAACGTACATCTACAGAGGATGCGCTCAGCAGAAGTTTCCAGACCCAACCGACGCATACACCACCACAATAGCAACCCTTTTCAACACCCTTCTTATCCACAATCACTTAACACCAGCTTCGCCTCCGCCACCGCTGGCCAAGGACCCACCTCCGTCTACGGCCTCTACCAGTGCCGGGGCGATCTTAAACCTGTTGAGTGCCATGACTGCGTCACCCACTTGCTTCCTCTATCCGCCAAGTTCTGTGGCAAGGCCGTCGCTGCTAGAGTCCACCTCGCCGGCTGCTACTCCAGGTATGAGATTGCTGGGTTTCAGCAGGTGGCTGATACTGAGTTTTTGTACAGGAAATGCGGGTCTGGTCGGGCAGGTGGGTCGGAGTTTGAGAGGAGTAGAGATGTGGTGTTTGGGATGGTGGAAAAGGGTGTGGTGGGGAATGGAGGGTTTTTATGCTGGGGAGTATGAGGATGTTTATGCTTTGGGACAGTGTGAAGGAGATTTGGGGACGGAGGATTGCGGAAAGTGTGTGAATATAGCTTTGAGTAATTTAAAGAGCGGGTGTGGAGTTGCTGCTAATGGACAGAGTTATCTTTTGAAATGCTATGTGAGTTATAGTTACTATGCTAAAGGAGTTCCTAGCGTGGTCGATACCCAGGCAAATTCGGCTCCTTCAGGTTAAACTTCAAAACATTGAGCTTATCAGTATTTGATTTGATACTCATTTGTGCTTTCATTTTCCATCCATTTAAGGATCTTGCTGTCTAGAACAAATGTCTGCAATTAGGAGTTGATAGAATATTCTAGATTCTTAACTTGATTTCCTTCATTTGAAATAATTTGTAGCAATAGTGTTATAGTCGGTACCAAAAGGTACCATTTACATGTATACTCTTCCGCTTTTTATCAAGAAAGGAAACTGGGGCTTCTGAAACAGAACAATCTAGTCTCTTTGTTTTTCAGCATCTTAAAGTTTATATCAATTTTCTGATGTTGAACTTGTATTAGGAGGTGGAGGCCGAAAAGGAGACACACAAAGGATGGCAGCCATTATCGTTGGGGGTGTTGCAGTTCTGGGTTTTGTGATCGCGTGTTTGCTGTTTCTCAAATCTGTGTTCAAAAGAAAAGAGAAGAAACAAGGTGGATACTATACATACAATTAGCCCAAAAGATCGTTTGTTATATGCACCATAGCTCAAACATAGATAGGTTTTTAGTTCAGATTTGTGTTAATTACATAACTTTGTAATCTGTAAATGCTCTTTCTTTGTTACTCAATATTTTAGTAGGCAAATTCTCATATATATATATATATATATAATGAAGCAGCAAGAACTTAAAGAGTTCAGATACCATTTGTATATTCTCCATGACATCTAACATATGGAGCAGCTCTGCTGAGATATTTAAATAGAAAACATTTCACAACTAAAACAAGAATTGAACTTGAGAGCTTCTCAAAGATGACAGCTGTCTGCTCGTCTTTCATCATACATAATGATTTCATTTAGCAGTAGTACTTTAGCTAAAGGGCAGCTCTTGATTTCCGGGTAAAAGAAAAAAAAGGACAATGATAAAGTATTAAATCGTAGCTAATAAATTAAAAAATAATCAATTGTATCTCATTTTAAATAGTAATGGACTAGAAGGAAATATGACTTATAGAAGTATAAAGCTCCAAGAAGCTGTGCTGAATATCTATTGAAAATGCAATGTCTTGCTGCTGAAAAATGAGATATGGGCCGACAGCTCTTCAAAGGAGACTACGGGTGAGTTCAATTCAATACAGTTCAAATCAATTCAATTCAACTCAATTTTGTTAAAAAATATACTTTATGCAATTACCTAAAATAATATATCAACTAAACTTTAAAAATGTAATTGACATATATAATTAAGAGTAAAGATCAGGTGAAAAGTACCTTTTAGTTGTAAAATGTAAACAGATCTCGACCATTAAATTGTGTAGATCCGATGACTATTAATTTGGGGTCAATTTGTAAATATTGAAAGATTTAAATATTTAATTTAATGTTTACAATCCATTGAGGGGTAAATTAGTCACGAAATTGCCAAAATTCAAACGGTTTTGAGACCCCTAAAATCATGGTTTTAGGTAAAATTCAGTTTCGATTCGGTTTGATCATTGATTTCGCAAATCAACTACACCAAAAATCCAGCTCCGAGACAATCCATGACCATCCCAAACCATCATTAGCTCACTCTCGGTCGGCGATTTTGAAACCCTACGTTGCTTTTGGAATCTCAAGTCGGTAACGTCGGTTTCGTGTATCGATTAGCTACATGTCATGGTATGTAGATTTACAAAGTCTTCTATGTTTGCAGGTCGCGATACAGTCGAGAGAATGATTCCAAGAAGATTTGGTAGAAATATAGTAAATTGCTTAGTATTCAGTGTATTAGCACTCGTTTATGTATTAAATCATGAATCATGTGTAGAATAATGTTTCAGATTCTGTTACAAAAATATTTTAAATTATTATTTTTAAATGTAAAATCATTATATTCAGATATAATATTTGTTATAATCTCTTAAATATAATTTAGTTTCCACCGAAATCACGATTACCTATGATCATATTCGCAGCATTCTCGACAATTTGAAGTGTTATCACGTCTCGCACATAATTCATTTTCTCTTTTCGACGTCTTTTGAAAAGATCAAAATCTGAAGATTAGCGCACCAACTCATGTGTGAAAATCAGAATTTAGGTCTATGCATTCTACAGTAATAAAATATGGAGGGTAAATGCGGCCGTATTTGACGCACATCTTTTGAACATGGTGTCGATAATTAACTTTTATAAATTCTAGTTGGTTGCTGACCATAGGCAAATGAGGGCATATTATTAGGGATGCACATTCGGTCTGGACCCGACCGAATTATTTATAGAAAAAGGACCGAAGACCGAACCGGACCGAACCGATTCGGTCCGGTCCAAATTCGGTCCGGTCCGGTCTAAGACCGAATAATCCATGTTGAAATTTTGACAAACTTCACACGTCACATCCATTTTCAAGAGCATATTTTTTTAAATCGTACTCATTCGAGAGCTCAAAGAAAGCTCAACCCAACGAGTTCGAAGTATGAAAATAGAAGCGAGTGGGTTGTATATTTATAACATTTCTCTACTCATTCCTCTTACCGGCGAGCGATGTGGGATTTGGATCCGCGGACCCTATATGATTATTTCCGCGGACCCTTAACAATTAATTCAATTCTTAAGGGTCCGTTGAAATAATCCTTAAGGGTCCGCGGATCCAAATCCCACATCGCTCGCCGGAAGAAGAAATGAGTAGCACCGTGTGTATAAATAAACAACATAATCAAACGAAAATTTTAATCTTTGTTTCGCCATTTGGGTGAAACATTGGAGTAGAGGTGAGGTTGATTGAGCTTGATTAATTTGGGCTCTAGAACTCATCTAACCTCGATAATCCTAGCTCTAATAGAGCTTAGGTAATATATTTTAGGGTCGGGCCATTTGTCAACCCCTAATATAAACAATTCGGTCCTCGGTCCGGACCGAATATTTGTTGGGACGAAAACCGAAAATTGAAAATTTTAGGACCGAGGACCGAACCGATTCGGTTCGGTCCGGACCGAAAACCGAAATTTCGGTCCGGTCCGGTCCGGTTTTCCGGTCCGGTCTGAGTTTTGTGCATCCATACATATTATATCGAATCGCTTTGTATGGTGCTAGATACTGATTCTGTGATGCAGCATATGTGCGTGGAAGAACACTACTATTAAAACTCAAAAATTAACTGTCTAACAATTCTAGCTAAGTTCCCTTTAAATAGGGAAACATAAAACCCTAAAACAAAAATCGAAAATATTCAAAAAACATTAAAATAGTAAACGAGCTCAAAAGCCCAAAAAACATCATACATCACGAGCGAAGCCTGTGTGTCTTGACGGACTCGTCGTTCTCTTTCGAAAACAAAGTATTATATACGTGGCATAATAATTGTCTTGACACGTATATCTTAATCAAAATCAGAAATGCGTCACTTGTCAAACTTAGTTGTTCATGGCGAAGTCTGGATGTGTATAAATCAACCTATGCATATAGTCACTTCCATTTCTCACCTCCATTTCTTAAGTTGTCTTTTAGGTTTGATTGTTAGAATTAAAATTATCAAGAGTAGCGTAACGGAAACATTAAATAGCGTGACCCAGGATCGTAATAGCCATATCAGTGATTAAGCATAGGAAACTTGAAATTTGTACATAATACGTACCTTGATGCGGAAGCTTTAACCTTATGACGAAATCCGTATCTAAATGATTAATAAATCTGAAACAACAAACTTGAATCG
>QZGG01000897.1:0-93389 GCA_006409495.1 Sedum album
TTTGCATCACTTCATTGCATATGTCATGTGCAATGTCACATGCAAAACACGTGCAACTCACATGACTTGTTAATGTGCTGGTACACTTTTATTCATTGATAAAATAAAATCAACGAATGCAAAGTGGTATTTACAAGTCTACCAAAAAAGAATTCACTTTAGTGAAACAGAAAATTAACTATATATTTTCATGAACATCGCTGCATTAGAAATACCCTAAGAACGAACTCTCATTAGCGCAACAAGCTCGAAATACAAGCATAACCGAATCGAATACAATCAAAACATCTCATACTTCAAGTCACATTCATCGATAAGGAACCGATGCCATGCCATAACATACACATTGTCAATAACTAAATCTAATGAAATCATTCTTATTCATGAATAAAGGTATAATAGATCAAAGCACGAGAGATTCTCACACAAGTTGTTACCCGGCAAAGATGATATTCTTTTCCTAGGATGTGTTCTTAAGTGTGTCCCTCAATGAAAGGGACCATAGATCAGCATTGTTCATTTCTGTCCCCCAACTTCTTTTTACCATTTGATGTGTTATTCTTTGGAAGTACGTGTTCAAGAGTAAGAGCATGGAGCCAAAGTTAGTTGGCTCCTTTCATTTCCAATTGAATTTATTTGAATTGAAAGGTACTAACATCATTGGAGATGTGGACCACTAAAACCTACCTAGCTAAGCTAAGCTATTGCTCATATTAGAAATGTCATCAATGGAGAGTGGCCCACTCTTTAAATGATTTGATTTGAGTGAAGGCTTGTGGATTGATGAACAAGTTACTTAGTTTGTATTCAAGTGTGGATCAATTATCACATTATTGTGTCTATCACTATGAAATACACTCATAGGAAATATGTACCAACATTCCAACAACAACTAGGGTAAAATGAAGAAAAAAGTTAAAATGAAAAAAAAATAATAGTTTTGTGAATGTTGACATGATTCCGCTGAACGTCGGAAAGACATTAATAAGTTACAAAATGCAAACTAATCTACAGCGTCTATTTCAAAAATTGAATGGTTGAGATCAAGTTAAATTGATTAATTAATATTCCAATTAATAATTAATATATATTAGAAAATATAGTCAAAAGGGTAGAATAGTCAAAAGGAAATCAGTTGATAAGATTTCCATGAAATCAGGGATGTGGAAATGATTGAATTTCCACAATTAAAACATCAAAATTCAAATGGCCTAGATTTGCAATTTAGCTCAATGTTGGCGACTGCGAAGACGAACTTGATAACCGCGAAAATGAAGTCGATGACTGTGAAAACGAACTCTATTTTAACACATCGGACTACGCTCCTACGCCAAGAGGTAACCTCTAACCGCAGAGTAATTAATTGTTGACACAATATTTGGATTTTAATGAACTCTTGTACATTCACATATAAACGACCGTTCATCAAGGGGCGATAGAGATTTTAAAAAAATACTACGACAAGTTTTTATTGCAAATATTGTTTTTCATGTTTATTGTGTCAATAATTTGGTTGATTTTTAAAATTATAAGGAACAAAATATTGAATCATACCGTTAAAACGGATTTTTTCTAACAATAGAACCCACTGAGGAAACGAGGTTCGTTATTTGATGCATCATGATTCATGAATCATAAGGTATCAAACAATGGACCATAATATTCAAAATAATAGTTCATGATTTGACACTATATGATCCATGAACAATATACATCAAATAACGAATCAAAAAAATTTGTTGTTCTTTTCACTTGATATAAATTACTTATGCATATAGATAAACTAGCGAATGGTTATTGTTATCACAATGTACAGAATGCGGACGAATGAAAGGAAAAAAGATAGACAAGCAATTATCGAGAATGAACAAATAGATATCGTCCCGATTTTCCTTATCAAATCAACTAAAAATGCCAAAAAAATCAACTAGACAATTTAATAATACATGATTCGCACATTAGACAAACCATAAATATCTATGATCCATTATTAACTATATTATAAATCAGGAATCAAAAGTATGCATTTCTTGAACCATGTGTTGAAAATCAACAATGCAACGAAGATAATCATAAGTATCAACTAATGATTGAAATACCTCAAATGAAATTTGATTGAATCATCTAATTACTAAAATATTCAAATAAAAGATCGAACAATGAATTTATATATGGAATGGTTCATGAAATAGTATGTTATAGTTCAACTGAATGAGTTATATGATTTTTTGTCAGTCTATCTTTTATTCTATGAAAAAAGGTGAGCCAACGGACTTTGTTAGTCGATGTTATAAATCCCCAATCCAACCCTTTAACTGTTTCAATCAAATTCCACTCTAAAAGGCTAGAACAACAAATTGATTGGAAATGTGGAAACTTAAATTTGAAGGGAAAATTGTTACTAAAGCCCACAAATAAAATGATATGCATACGGTTGGGCCACAGTAGAACTCAATGTTCAGGTGATTGAGACGGGTGATTAGTATTCATTTGGAGGTTATTACTCCCTCCGTCCCATAATGTTTGTCCACTTTGAATATTATATACCTCACAAATAATCCAAATAGTGGACAATCTTTGTGGGACGGAGGGAGTATCATTTATCAGATGGTGATTCAACTTGATGAATAGTGTCTATCTAGCAGTGACTAGGATCCATCTAGTGATAATAGGTGATTCAACTTGGTGATTAGTATCCATCTAGTGGTTATTAATATCTATCTAACGATGTGAGGGTTTCCTATTTCCGATGATAATTATTTGTCAATTTTCCGATATTAATTTATCTTTTATCAACTTCTGGACATTCTTCGATTTCAATTTTATCGTTATTGTTTTACCACCTGCACTGCATCAGTTGGGAAGCATTATACAACTTTATATGACTTTCATCTTCCCAAAATCATAATCGAAGGATACTTGGATTTTTTTGATAAACCGCAGACACTTAAATTTTTACGAAGATAACTAAGCAATGCCCCAAGATTTATACAGTATTGAATATTTATGTCGTGTTAGTTGTTGATATTTTCTATTATTTCTTAAGTCGCACATTCTATTATCCTTTCTTTATGGAAACTATGTCGTTTTGATTTTGGTATGATCAACTATTGTTGAACATGAAATCTCTGCAAAGTTACCTACATTGACTAGTTCAGTTTATGATAAGACAATGCAGTTTATTTGCTCCAGTTGCAAAACATTCAGATTCAGTCTATAAAGGAAACAGACATATTGCAGGACATACAAACGCGAACTTCAGCTTTCAACTGATAGTCTGATACTCTGATACACTCATCATTCAGACAAAGTGGCTTTCAGATCTCCACTGCTGTGCAGCTCCATGATGATATCACATCCTCCAATTAGCTCGCCTTTGTAATATAGCTGTGGGAAAGTTGGCCAGTTGGAGAAAGTTTTTAGACCCTGCCTCACTTCTTCGTCGGATAATATATCAAATGACCCGAAATCCACTTCTTCATCCTTTAGAGCTTTCACAACCTTTGAACTGAAGCCACACTTGGGAGCATCCGGTGTACCTTTCATGAAAAGCATTACTGGAGATGACGAGACAAGCTTCTTTAGGCGCTCCTCGATAGAGTCCTTTTTGATGACTCCATTTTCTTCCAACAATTTTGTGAGCTCTCCACTCTTCTGCATTTCCAGGACGATATCTGACCCACCGATAAGTTCACCCTTGATGTATAATTGTGGGTAACTAGACCAATTTGAATATACTTTTAGTCCTTGACGCACTTCATCGTCAGAAAGGATGTCGAAACTCCCAAAATTAACCTTCTCTTGGTTCAGGTATGTCAACAACTTTACGGCTGAATCCACACTTAGGTTGCTCGGGATTGCCTTTCATGAATAACATTACGGGATTCGAATTTATCAAGTGTGGAGCCGAGAAGTTAGCTTTTCACTCAGTCCTGAAGCTTCAGATATTACACCCTCTACCCTTAGCATTACTGATAGTTGAGTCAGCAGAGGATGACGTACCGATCCCATGACTTTTGAACACTTCCTGAAGTTCACCACTCTCGTGCATTGCAATCACTATGTCACACCCGCCAAGAAGTTCACCCTTGCAGTAAGTTGAGGATAAGTAGGCCAGTTAGAGAACTTCTTCAACCCCTCACGAATATCACTGTCAGATAGTATATCGAAGCTGCCAAACTTAACTTTTTCGCTTTTCAATATGCCAACAACCTTCTGGCTGAATCCACATTGCGGAGCTTCAGGGGTTCCTTTCATAAATAACATGATCGGGTGGGATTCAATAAGATTTTGTAACCTACTATTCAGATGATTATCAGCCACAGACGGAGTTTGATCAGCTACTTTCGATGAACTATTGTCTGCTGCATCTTCCTTGACCAATTCTAGTAAGGCATGGCCCGCTCCCATTCCAAGGCTTGCAGGAGCAGCAGTAGCCCATGGATAGACCACTCCAGCAACTTTTGACACTTTGTTGGCCAAGCTAGATGGGTCAGCACCCTCAAGCGTATCCACTTTCTTACCATCCTGTATGATTTCAGGTGAATTATATACAATAAGAAGCTGAAACATACAGCATGAGAAACTGAACATTGGGCCGCTGTAAGTAGTTGTACCCAGCAACCAAAAAAGGAACACACTTAACGGTCGAGATGCACACACAATGTATATTTCCCTACTTATTGAACGATGTACATGCAGCTGAGAGTGAAAGTAGACAAAATTTAAGGTTGTTGAGATAAATAGTTGAGTTAAGGGGTTTCACCTCCACCCAGTCGATTACTCAACAAGTCAGACAATTCTTGAAAAGTCGACATAACCTAATTTAGTACATGAAATGTATAGCATAAAGTAGTTTAATTTGTTATAATTATTAGTTTCATATTAATGTGAAATAATGCTAAGTTGAACAAAATTTCAACATAAGAGTGTCTTCATGAATATTACAAGTTACACAACAGTTCCACACGACAAGTTCAGAATAGTCTAAACTAAAGGATCTTCACCAATAGTACAAGTGTTTTTGGGATGGGAAACTTGTGGTTTGCACAAGTAAAACCCGTGGTTGTTTTAAACCATAGGTATGTTGGGTTAGAGGTTCGATACCTACTTATCACTTGATACCTTTGGGGCCGAATTGTACAAATTCAGTTGTCTTTTTTTCAAAAATTAACACTAATTCGTTTAATTATGATTTTAGCCTACGTTGCAAGATACTATAGACACCAATTCAAATTGACAAGTCAAAGCAGCCAAAAAAACCCAAGAAGAACCACAACAAAAGTGGTGAAATGAAAGCATACCTTAAAGAAAACAAAGTACGGAACAGACGAAACAGAATAAGCTTCAGAGATTTCAGGCTGTTCCTCAGCTTCAACCTAAATCAAAATTGTATCAATAACAATCACAAAAAAGCAATCTTAAACGAAACGAAACATGAAAGCTTTTGAGCTAATTACTCTAAGAAAGACGGCGTGAGGGAAGTCGATTGAGAGATGCAGGAAGACTTTATCCATCGGCTTCGAAGCTTCGCACCATGACGCCCAGAAATGAAGGATTACCGGGGCGCCGTCTTTGATCAGCTTGTCCAGCTCCGACTTCGACTGCACGTCTTTCACCATCGCTTTCTTCAATTTTGCAACAATTTAGGGTTTTCGGATTTTGTACTGCAAAGTCTGAACAAATACATTTCGTTTATATATAATAATAAATTACGAATTATTATTAATATTTCTCCTTCCTGTGATCGAAAAATTTTGTGAAAATTTGTACGAGTTATTTATTTTACATAAAAATTTCACAATTGATTTTTGGAAAATTAAAATGGTTCTAGATTCAGTCAGCAAAAAATTATTGCTGCTTCCAAACAAAACTGTGTCGCCTTTTATAAAGATTTCAGTCAAAAATCAAAATGACATAAGATTATACGTTAAATGATGTCGTTTTAATGCGTGCACGGGATGTGAATTAAATCAAAAGATGGGAAGAAGATTGGATTATAGAAGAATTTGTTGTGAGACAAAATTGTGTCCCTTTAGTAAAGAGTTCAATCAAAATGACATAAGATTATATGTCAAACTGATGTGGTTTTAATCTCATTTGTTCTCATTTGAGCTCTCAAGTTTTATTCTTCATTTACCCCCTTTAAGTAAAAATCAGAATTAGGTAGACTTCTCATTTGTTCCCAATAATACCCCACTTAAAGGGAGTAAATGAGGAATAAAATTTAAAAGATGGGTATATAAGAAACAAAAACTTTAAAGAGGGGTAAAATTAAAAAAAAATTAATGGTCACAACAATTATTTGCACTGCACTGGATGTGAGTCAACTCAAAAGATGGGAATTAGATTGGATTATAGAGCGACTTCAACTTGCTCCGTAGGAATTTGTATGAATTGCTGCTCACTTCAAAATTACAAGATAATATTAATTTCAAAATGGACTGTTAACCAATCATCCAGTAGAAAACTACATCCTCATATAAAGATCAAGACTAACGAACGTCAGAATTTAATCCAACTGACATAAGAAGACCTTTGACATGACACAGACCGGGCAAGAGCAGGAGAACACTTTGTAGTACCTCACAGGGCAGGCAGCAGCTTCCTTTTCAGGAACCCTAATGCAGACTTTGTCTGAAGCGGAATGCACTTGCTGTATTTGGCATTTTGGGTGCTATTCGTTCTCTTTGGCTACAGAATACTTGGAGAGAACAATTTTGTCAGGGAATTGGAGAATCATTTCTGGGGTATCTGGCTGAGGGTACTCGTTGAAATTTTCGTTGGAAATCCGGCTTCAATCTTTTATTTGCCATCCCTTGGAATGTTCTGCTAACAAAATATTGTATTAGCATTAGCAAATTAGATGCGTCATTGTGAGAATTTAACCAATGGTAGAGTCATGTTTGATTAGAAGATTAGTCTTTCAGGAAAAAAGAAATTTCAATATATGGACAACATAGATGGTAACACAATTTACCTTGGACTTGGAGAACCTAGTCTTTTCTGCCCAAACTGGCCTAGTTTAGATTTCAGATTTACAAGAGCTCTTTCAGCAGCCTGGATAATTAATTTGGTAAGTGACTGTTAAATTTCAACTAATAGTATAAAATGTTGGCAGAGCAGTGATACTTTACAGACGAGCAGTACCTGCATCTTGGCGTCCTCCCATGTTAACCCGACACCTTTGCCCACAACCTGTCCGTCTATCTCCACCTAGTAAAACAATCAGTGAGGATTAAACCAACGGTAATAAGGCAGGCATAAGAAATTTGTGCCATCATTTGATTCTCAAACCTGTGAGCATACTTCCACTTCATCCCTTTCAGTTGAATTAGAAGAAAACTGAGGCTGGTTATGGTAAACCTCCGTGAGACCTTCCGCTATGCACTGGAAGACAAGAAAAACCACATAAGCAAGACAATCAAACTATACTAATGTTAGTTGTTTGGATGGAGTGGAACCCATTAGCATATCGACGAAGGCCTTACAAATTCTTTAAGAGCGGATATTGAAGTTGTTGCCTTCCTAGAGGAGTCGGTTCTAGGATCCAAATGACTAGCAGCTTCATCCTTGTTAGAAGCATGCTCACTAAAGGAACTAACATCATTTCCATCCCCATGCACATCAACCTTAGATTGGCTTATATATTTATCTGCAATATAATCCGTTACCCAGTTAACAATAAAATAAGGTACCAGTAATGAAAGGGTATAAGTAGGTATCACACAAAAAGCATTTAAAACTTTTTTCCAAGGCATGTTGATAATATAAGCAAGGTGAATTTCAACAAATGACTCGGTATTATATTGATAAAACATCTTAGTATCTTACCTGCTAAAGACATAAGAGAAGCCTCTGCAGCCTTAATCTGGGCTTCCCGTCTGGTCCTTCCCATACCATCACCAACCTTCTCTCCAGCAAACCAAACCTGAAGAACAAAAGAATATATAGGTAAGGAGAGGATAATTTTTTTATTACAAATATAGGCACACATGTATATACAAACAAGATCTCATACACAATAGGATATTCATTAAAGGGGAAGAGTTTAACCTCCACAAAGAATTGCAGGTCAATACTGTCAACCAAACTTGACTTGAACTCAGTCTACAGAGAAAACAAAGAGAAAAGTAAGATGCAGAGTCAGAAAGAAGGGCTATGGTTCACATATTTTGATACCTTGGCACCACATTTGACAGCAATATCCCTCAAGTAGCTAGCTGGATTATCAGGAAATGGAACATTCTGGCCAGAATCGAAATCAGAGCTCCTGTTGGCAGGTGCTGATCTACCCATGAAAGGCTCCTCATCTAATTATGTAATGAAAAAAGAGGACAAACAAAATTAATATATCACTAGTTTACACAAAGAGCTGCCGTTATGTACACAACGACCACAGCGATGATATAGATTAACACTGAAAACGAGTAGGCAATGACATCATTCACAAATTAGAACACATTTTTCCTCGCATCGAAAAATGTCAATCTCTATAGTTATCCATGTACAGCTGAAGTAAGAAAATGATTGCAACTTACTTGGAAAGGAGTTATAATTATGTCCTGCATAATTAGGCTTGAACCGATTGTCTCGTTTAAACGCCTGCAAGAGAAATCATCTTGAATTTAAATGGATCAACTCAAGCTAACATATAATCGGTAACTTACACAAATACCTCTTTAAACGGTCTTGAATTGGTGTGGTGAAATCTTCCAGAGGGTGAACTCTCGGCCTTGCGAAAGAAAGAAGGGTGATGAGCCCTAGTATCATCCATATGCATATCCTCCATTTCAAAAGGGTAGTCATTAGGAAGAGGCCGATTAAAATTTCTTGGGCCCATATCATCCTCAGATGGCAACCAATTACCCCGAAAATTCCCTCTTGCAACAGGAACCTGCACTGGAGGTACTGGAACTTGTACTGGAGCAACTGGTACTGGTATTGGTGGTCTTGAGGGAAATGGAGGCTCAACCGGCAAGCTATCCCTATTGTCTTGTCCATGTTGTAAAATTCTTCTTGTATCGGGATCAAGTTCAGATTCCGGTACTTCACCCTCTTCTCTCGCAGGAGAGTTTCTGAAGCTAGGCTCGTGACTGACGACATTGATTAACGAGCCAGCCTGGGGAAATTGCTGACTGATAAATGGCAAGCTTGACACCTGAGATTGTGGTAGTGGGATTGAGTTTGAAGAAGCTGCAAGTGTGTATTGGAAGGATGGAACAAGCCTTGCTTCTAGATTAGCAACAGGTGGTGGGTTACTAGAAGAACCCATTGTAGCTTCCTGTTTCGAAAAGGAAATAGAAATCATAAGAATTGCTAAGAGCATTATTAACATAAATGAGCTACTGGACATTGAAAGGAAACAAAAACTGCTGTCACAAGTGATTTTTTTCTTAGAGTATTAATTGCATGCATGAAGTAAAAATGGAAAGCGAGTTAGAGAGTATTTGCCTTCAGTCTCCTCTCAACTTCAGCATCTGCCATGCCATCAAAGGAGGTCGGGTCTTTGTTTATATTTAAAACTGATGATTCATCCTATAATTACAAAATTTTAGTAAAACAACAAGAGGTTCAAAGCAAAATATAATACGCAACGCATGTTCAAGACAAGTTAATGGAAATCGACTAACCTCTGAAACTAAGTAATTGCTGACATCTGGAGAAAAAGGTATGTCTTTTGCATCATCTTCAAATGAAACTTCATTTACCCTCTTTAGTAGGCCATCGTCAAAGTCCCTATTTACACGTGAGTGTTGCATTACTATTTTGATCGAAATCGTAAATATGAGCACATAAAACAAAGTGTACGTTAACTTACTTAAAAAAGCCGCCTCTGACATTGCAAGCCACATTCCTAGCCACACATAATATTGGCGTAGCATTATTACCCTGCAAATGAAATGAAGCTCTAAATTATGAAATTTATATCACCAAGGGAGTTGAACTTGAACTAGTTTTAAGGTTATCACTTCTGCTTGAGGTGCATAATAGGGAGCAAACGCGGGCAACATGTACTCGGGGTTTCCTTTTTCATCCCACACTCTTAAACGATCATCGATCACCAGAGACATTTTAGGATGACAAGTACCGTCTTGAAAAACATTAAATAAAGATTTCTTCAGGCCTGGCACAATTTCAACAATGTCAACATGTACTTGATAGATAATTGGCTAAGGTTGCATTGAGCAACTGACAATATATATAATTCACATTTACTTTCTGACATCTTACCAGATTTGACACAAACAACACGATCCAAAAGTTCTTCTGAACTTATCAAGTTGAATTCAGGATCCAGAAGTCTCCACATTTCAAGAGCATAGTCTCTCTCTGCCATTGTGCAGACATAAACCTCAAAACGTTTACGCCCTCTTGCAGTTAAGTAGCTACGCAGATCCTCCCACGCAGGCCGCAGTCTCACAAGAACACTTGTGTCACGGATCTAGTAAATAGAATTTATTTATTTAGGTCAGGAAATTTAAGCTGTTGGTAGCATATAACCTATGTAATTAGTAGAAAGGATCACCCGGAAATTGTGTCTCAAGTTACCCACAAAAAGGTTTCGATAAAGAACTTGAGCACTATAAAAAACTGATTAACTAATCAATCCAAAAGCCAAAAGTTTAAAGACAATGCTGGAATCTGAATTCAATGACTGCATACAGCATACCTGAGGATTAATGCGAGTCAAAACAATATTTTCTCCTTTAATCGATAACCGGACGAACAAGCGGTACGTGGTTAACAGATAATGCTGGGACTACCTCAGCCTGTACTCTAACAACTTCTCCATTCTCGACAATTTGATCATTCTCTACAAATTGCTTCAAGATAGCTTTGTCTTCTTGATACCTACTGGCTTCTGCAAGCATGCCAGACATTTTTTGTGGATCTACCTCTGCATTTATTTTCCTTTGAAGGGATTCTATTCGGTCTTCGAATGAGCGCATTGTATTTGCAACTATGAGGGTTTCATCTAGATCAAACACAATTCCAAGACACCTGATATTCAGCATGACAAGGCAATAATCATACAACCCTGCTTTAACATAATACCCCCAGAAGCATGGGTGTTGGCGCTCATTCAACTTAGAATACATAGCCACCAGATGGAGTTCTTCCTCCCCGAGTGCCACTACTGCAGTCTATAAGCCAAAAAACACAGTAAACTTCCATAAGAGCTGTGGACTGAGAACTATCAGGGAAATAAACTGGAAATCACTGAATATAATATATCCTAATGATCACAACAAGAAGGCTAATATCCCAACTTTAGATGATCTTCTTAGTATTTGACAAAACCCAATCTCAGAATATTGTATACCCAATCTCAGAATATTGTATACCCAAATTCAAAAAAAAAACTGATAATCACACTGTTTGTGCTATGTGCCACGCCAGATCAACTAATCGTACAACCAATAATGAGGATTCCAGACATCAACATAAAAACTTCAGTTTCACAAACTTGAAAACCTGACATCAAACTTAACCAAAATGTATACCTAAAATACCAAAACTGTGAAAATCTCATTAACTTTAAACATACTTCCTAATGAACATTAATGACATTGTAATCACTATCCAAACATCACATGTCAATACTGAGGCTTAAACTACTCAAACACAAAGAATTGCAAGTAAAAACACCAAAGCCAGCCATATCACATGTCAAATCACATGGTCATACAAGTCCACACCAGGCTTTCCAATCATTCCAGACAGTAGTTCTTCATTCCCAGAACAAAACACATTAAAGTTCATGACAGTCTTCAAGTCAATCCATCAAAATTTCAGAATACGAAATCATGACAAATCAATCTTCCAAACTTTCCAACATATCAAAAGTTGCTTAAAAATTTAGATTCAGCATTTTCCAAGCCTCTAAAACAAGTCCAGTTTTCCATCACTCATTTATTAAAGTTTAAACTTTGATTCAAAAGCATTATGATTAATGTCCAATTTTCCAGGGTCCTTTCAAAGAGTACCTTATTCTCCTTAAGACAGCAATTGTGCAAGTGTACAAGCTTGGGGTCCGGCTGCTGTGACCTGAGTGACTCCATTTTAAAACACAATCCACTAGATGTAATCGTATGGAGCACCGCCAGCGGCGGACATCTTTCGCTAGACGGCGAGAAGTTTGTTATCTTGATATGTTCATCTCTATTCAACTTGACAACTCTACTTTGCGGATTGATCTCTACTTGACCTAGCACCTCGTTCCCTCTGTAAACCACCGATTTATACATCTCCGGCTCCAGATTCAGATTCAAACTATTCTTTGTCAGAATCAATATAACATCAATCGATTTCGTTCAAATCCAGATCCAAACTTATCTGTTGTTGAATCAGATTTTGATGTGTGAATGCTTAAACCAGTAAAAATCAACAACAATCAAAAAATTGGGATGAGTTTTAGGGTTCAGATTCGGTCATGTAAATCAATGTTCGGAGAAATTGAGATTTGGTGAGCAGATTTTAGAGATGGACGACGGTTGAGCGATGAGGCGAGTAAACCCTAGATCCAGATTTGGGGAAAGTTCTCTCTATCTCGCCAATACAATGTCGATGCTGACGAGATATATAGCGAAATAAATATTATTTAATATTTAATTTTTGATTTCTTTATTTTAGTATTGAGTGATGTATATGCTCTCACAATCCCACTCACATGTCACATTTAGACAACTCTCTTTTCCTCATCCTAATTTCTATCCATTTATTTTTATTAGAATTTAACACACAATAATAATTATTCAGCATCGATTTTGTTATTTTTATTATTTTTATTAAACTTTTTTAAGACATGAAGACTTAATCTCAATTTTAGTTTAAATTAATCAAGCGTTTGGAGATTAAATTAACTTTTAATTAAATTTATAATGAATTAGCAAAAAACTTGGGCGGTTGGCAAGTGACGGTTATCAATGTTGTGATGATGATGATTCAACTGTCGACATATCTATGACTACTAGACAAGTGTTTTTTGTAAGTATGATGATTTATGTTACTCTCGTATTTGTATAGTGAGAAAGATATATTTGTCACTTTAAGTAACGAAGATGAGATAGAGTGTTTTATGAAAATGAAAAATTATAGAAAACTATCGTAATAAATTCAAATAATTATTTTTGTTCTTAGTCACAAAAATTCCTAGGTCCGCCACTGCCTACCCATGTTTTCTTGTAAACATAAAGGTCATCTGAAATCATTTTCATGCTTTCTATATAATATAAATTATTATTTTTCAAAACGATATTAATTATACTAGCGAAAAATGTTTTCCATGATGTTTTAATTTTTTTGTTAGTGTAATAAATTTGACTTTCTTGTCGAAAGAATCACATTTAAGTATAACAAAACAAGCAATTATAACGTGGACTCTTTGGATGCTTAGATTTCCAATGTCAAGATGCCGGAAAGATTAGAACAATATCGTCTCATTAAGTATGAGATATTTATTAATCAAAAAGTATGAGATATTTATTATTTAGCATAAATCACAGAAACATAGTCTGGGCTCTGGACTAGTGATGTCAAATAAGAGTACGAACTATTTTGTTATTATTTATAATTATTTTGATTTACAATTCATTACTTTGTCATCTAATTGGAAAGTATTCTGCTATCAAAAAAAATTGGAAAGTATTCTCTTTTTCACATACTATTGCAAACATTTTTTTTGGTGTTTCAAAATATACTTCACGTTACATAAATAAACATTCTCATTTTTTTCTTTTAATAAAACTTAATTTCTTTATCATTATTTAAAAAAAAAAATTATTACTACTTCATCGCTCAAGGAATGGACAAACTCCATACTCAAGGCGGATATGCACTCAGGAGGGCTTGAACCACCGACCTCTGAGACCAGAGACCGAATGGCTGACCGCTAGGCCGCTACTCCTTGTGCGAAATTCTTTATCATTATTTATTATATTATTTTTAAAATTCTTTCATCATTTATTATCTATCTAATTATTATTTTTAGTCAATTCACCTCTCATAACTTTTATCTTCCATCATTTATTATCTTCTCACATTCAGAATTTCCATATTTTTTTAATCTTCATGCCTAATACCAAAATTCACTATAATAGGCGACAAAGAGAGTAATAGGTATTAATAAAAAATTGAACACCAAATTTAAATAAAAGTTACCATTTTTATTAATAATATTTAAACATTTGAAGATGAAAATTAAAACATGACAAATAATCATACACTAATTATTTTTACTTACAATTTAACAACAATCAAAAACTAAATAAAAAATTGAATATCTATCCTATGTATAAAATAGAAAGGGGTGAATTGAAGGGTTTTTTCAAACCACAATTCACTTTCCAAAAATACCCTTTTAACTACAATTATTTACATGAAATTATATTTCTTATAATTATTATAAATTTTAGTACAATATAAAAATTCTTCAATATGTACAATATGTGCACCAAACAACTAGTTTTTATTAAATTTTATGGAATATGAATGATATTAGTTAGACATTGAAATATGAAAAATAAAACGTGGCAAATCAACAAACCATTTAGATACAGTAGAAAGTTATAGGATGTAAAATAAGTTTTTAGGACGGTGAAACACAATCTCCTAACCTAACTTATAAAATGTAGTATAAACATTAAATTCAATTATGATGATGTCAGTTCAATATTCAATTTGAAAAATAAAACATGTCAAATGCTTATAAAAAATTTGCATGTCTTTTATCATCTTTATTATATTAAATCATAAGAATGCGTATTGGCAGTTATCCTTGAAGCTCATATTACTCCTAATTCTTTTAGTTCAAGAGAAATAGATACATTTTGTGAGATGATGGGATTTGATCTCAACCGTTGGATTAGATTAATATAGCGGTTGAGATTAAATTGATTTTCAATTAAAATTAAAATGCAAAAATACGTGCCGGTTGGAGAGTGACGATTATCAATATTTACAGTTGGATTGAAAGAAAACAAAAGTTGAGACGATGTCCTTCCGTCTCACATGAATATGTTTTCCCCTTGAACCTTTTCCACGGGTTGAGTTCTCGAGAGAGAACTTGCTTTTGCGAGACCGTAGGACTCAATCTCAACTATTGATTAAGATTAATTTAGCGATTCAGATTTAATTTGATTTTTAATTATAATTAAAATTGAAATAAAAAACACAGAGCGGTTAGGGATTGACGATTATCATTGTTAACCGTTGAATTTATAGAAATTAACGGACGAAATGATGTCCTTTTATCTCACATTAACTTATAATCTATAAAATAATTAATATATCAACAAATACTAGTTAATAATTTAATTGAAACAATTCAAGAAGTTATAAGTTTTAATATATGTACTTAGGATTAAGATCAAGAAAAACAAATAAATTTTAGTGAAACGATAGGTCTTAATATCAACTATTGACTTAGACTAATCTAAAAGTTGATATATAATTGATTTAATTAAAATTTCAATGAATTAGTAAAAAATACGGGACGATTACATATTACCGGTTATCAATATTAACCATTAATAGAAATCAACAATCAATATGATATCCTTATGTTTCACATAAATTGCTTTATCATCTTTGAACCATTTCCTGTAAACTTATTATACAATACTTAATTTATACATAATTAACTTTCTCTTCAATTATGTCCATAATGAATTGAAAATCAAAATAGTCTAGAATCATGTTTTTATAATATATCTTGTTATTCAATATGTTTCTAAGTAGAATAGTTAAACTAAAATAATCCAAACTTTAATACAAAATATAAATTTATAAAAACCATTTCTAGGAAACAGGATTTCTTTACTTATTCTTTCACAAAGCCAAACCGATCCTTGACGTCAAACAAATTTATCAATTCCAATAATTGAATGTTTTTTTAGTATTGACGGCTTCAAACCTGTCAACTGTTGTTTCAAGTCCTCAAGTCAAACTCAAACATTTTTATTTGACCAAAATAGTATCCTCAAGTTGTAAGGATTGGATTTTTAGTATAAAAATTGGCAAACTCAAAACCAGCAATTGATTTGTAGAAGCAATGAAATGATCATTGCACAAAAAGTCTTGATCAACATCAGTTGGCTTGAATATGTTATTGACTTGTTGGGATGCTTAAGAGTTAAGACACATCAAGTCAATAACCCATTTCCAAAATCTTAAAGCTAGACACAAATGTGTCTTCCTAAACTCATGTTCTTCCTAAGAAAATCCAAACCCAAGTGTCTCCATACTCATCAAAATGTCTTCTTCATCATTCTTGCTTCATTTTTTGCCTTATTCATTCTCTACTACAGGTTATCGGCCGTCCATAAAACGGCCGAAGCTATTCCAGTATCAAGTGATGTATGCGCCGGAAGGCGCATACAAGTCCTTGAATTACCACCCAAGTTTAATTATGGCCTGCTAGACAAGTGCAGAACTATTAGCAAGAAGAGAAATATGTGTGTTTACATGGAGAATCACGGGTTTGGTCCTCGGATTTTCAACGGCTCGAATGGTAAAATCGGAGGATTTGAGGCTGGGAACAGCTTTTATGATACTGACCAGTTTACGTTGGAGCTGATTTTCCATAACAGGATGAATAAGTACAGCTGCTTGACTACAAACTCGTCGTTGGCTGATGCAGTCTATGTCCCATTCTACGCAGGTCTTGAGGCATCAAGGACTTTAAGGTTGCGGGACAGGACGGAGAGGGATCGAGTTGGGAAAGAAGTGATGCATTACATATCATCCTTGCCAGGGTGGAAGGGTTTGAAAGGAAGGGATCATTTCTTGGTGGCGGGGCGGATTGGGAAGGATTTTGTTAGACCGATCAACAGCAGCTACTGGGGCAACTCACTAATGTCCCAACCGGAATCGAAGCATATAACAATGCTTACGATTGAGGCAACGTCGTCGCAGACTTTTAAGTTCAACAATATGATAGCAATCCCTTATCCAACATACTTTCACCCCTCGAGCTTCGATGAGCTTCGTAAATGGCAAAGAGATGTATCTAGAAGAGACCGAAAGCACCTCTTTGCATTCGCAGGCGCTCCTCGTCGTGGATTGGCCCTTCGAGATGAGGTGATCACCCAATGCAAAGCCTCAGGGGACCAATGCGGCCTCATAAGTTGCGAAAATGGGCAGGACAAAGAGTGCCAAAGTCCATTAAAAGTATTGAAACTCTTTCTAAACTCCAAGTTTTGCCTCCAGCCACCAGGAGACTCCCCTACACGACGATCCACCTTCGACTCGATACTATCCGGCTGCATTCCGGTCTTCTTCAGCCTCATTTCCGGTCCAGACCAATACATGGTACTTTCCAAATAACTATACAGAGTACTCTGTTTATATAAACCAAGAGGATGTCAAGGCTAAGAAAGTTGACATTAGGGAAATATTATCTGCCATACCGGAGAGTACGGTGAAGGCGATGAGGTCGAAGGTGGTGGAAATGATGCCTAAGGTGATTTACAGGAACCCAAATGGATTGGATGATGGAAACGAAGATGCATTTGACATTGCAGTACGAGGAATTTTGGAGAGAGTGTCGCAGAACAAGAGGGCTGCTTCTGGTTAAGTTCTCCTAAACAAAAGGAAGGATCATTTGGTGTGTGCATGTTTATATGATTTGAGCGACTTGTAAAAATCCAATACAAATTCGTAAATATTTGGTATTAGGCTAAGGGGATACTTGCTTCCACCAAAGCTTAAATTCAGATCCAATGACGTAAAAACTATTTCTGCGTCCAAATTACACAATTTTGACGAAGGTACGCAAAATCAAAATAACATCATTTTAATACTGTCAATAAATAACATCATAGTATCATATCCGGGTCCCGAAAACCCGTCAAAACTACCATAACAAAATCCACGGCCAGTAAATCATAAACCTTTAAAAGTTCACGAGTGAAGGTTTTTGAACTTCAACCTAGTACAAATTTAGGGATGATTATCTAAGAAATGTATCGTGTGGATCCTCTCAATTTGGTGGACTCGTGAATCCCCTCTTGCACCCGTTGATTGTATTTTTTGGACGCACCAGATTGTGCATGTTTTGATCTCACATATCATAAAGGTTTTCTCTTCATTAAACGTTTGTTTTCAATAAGTGCATGTTTTGATCTACTACTTTGAGTCCTTTATCAATCTGAATTTCCTTTATTAGGTATGTTTGTTATTGTACTTTTATCTCTATAGCGAATTTGATTTAAACGTGTAGTGCCTTTTATCTTGTGTTCATTGACTAATTATTTATATTTTTTACATATTTCTTCAGATTAAGTAAGCATGCACATCCGACGAAAAACAAACTACTAAACCAAAAACTTTACATTGTTCACAAGAGTTTGATTAATACAATTATACATTTAGTAGTTCTTTGTCACAAAGTTATAAAGGACTGTTTTATTTATGTTGTATACTTCTCAGTTTTTTTGTGTTTTTTCATATATTTGTATCTTAAAAATCCCAGCATAGCCGTACAGAAGCTCGAAAAAAGATGGGCCTAAGGCTTTACAAGGCTATCAAAATTCTGCAACTCCCAGTTCGGCTCATCCCCAAAACTATGAATAAGCTTGAATTTAGTAAGCAAGCTAGGCTGAACTTCAATTTTATGGGTTGGTCCAGTCCGGCTTGGCCCATTGTCAATGCCTTGTATGAATAGTTAACAAATAATGAAAAAAATGATTTTTATTTCATTAGTGGCAAGTGTTTGACTAACTTGATCATGTAATACGACAAACGAATTTGATTGAAACTTGAACTTCAGTGTCACTCTGATCATCGAATGGAACATGAGTAGGTTCTACTTGGTGTTGAATTTCCAACATTGTTCCATTCCATAATTTCTTCTTGATTGTTTTGTAAAGAGGGTTTTAAACATAGTTATCGTCATTTATCCCCGTATCAAGAGGATCTAAACATAGTTAAATTTTATAAAATGAATAGTATCTTGTCCCTAGAGTATGTTATGATTTTGGCAAAGTGACAATTACAGATAAAAAATCGGAGATATTGCTATGACAGAAAATCATATGCGGGAATACAACTATGAGTGAGAGGTTTTCTAATCGTGTAATTTCCAAAACAGAGATTTTTCTTAATTTTGATTTAAAAATTTAAAAACTATAATAACTACAACAAAGGTAAAGATTCTAAAATCAAAATACGAAATATTGTTAAAAGGAAGTAAAAATATAGAGTCCAAGTAAATAATGGAGAGCTACTTAATATGGAATTTAGAAATAAGAACATAAGGAATTTTGATTTTTCACCATATATATAAAGATCATAATTTTTGAAGTCATTCGCCCCAAGTCAGAAACTTTATGTATACACATTTCTATATCCTAGTGACTTGGCGGAGTTAACCTAAGTGCAAAAGCACAAGACTTATCAGTTCTATTGATACCCTTTTGCACATCTAGATAGGGAACGACAACAAGCTTACCGACTGGTATTCTGTTGTGGTGAATGACTGTAGCGAACGAACTGATACTGAAAATCTAGGAGAATTGTATAAACGAGTAAGAGATAATCTCTACCTATAGATTGGTAAGTTTTGTTTCTTAGAGTTGTAATATAGTTTTCAAGAATGACTTTTGCAAGTGGCGAGCCACAATTTAGGCTTAGGGTTAAGTTGACCCGTTCATTTTTGAAAGAATATGTAATGAAATTAATATTTTGACCCCACTAATATGTAAAAATTAACTAAAAATATGTATTCTAGATTCTATTATCCAAATTGTATGTCAGTATAACATTTATACAATACAATATTATATTATAATATGGTTAATCTTTTAGTACAATTTACATATTAATAATTTTATTTAATCTCATTTTTATCACAAGCAAGGCATATATATCCAGAGGTTGTATCCTGTGGATCCATTCAATTTGGTGGACTCATGGATCCCCTCTTGCATCCGTTGATTGCATTTTTTGGACGCACCAGATTGCGCCACGTATGTGCATTGGTCATGTGCACATCACGTGTGCACATGACAAATGCACACGTGCAAGTCACATGCTTCATTAATGTGCTGTCACAATCTGGTGCGTCCAAAAAATGCAATCGACGGGTGCAAAAGGGGATCCACGAATCCACCAAATTGAGAGGATCCGCATGATACATTTCCTGTATATCCATTGACCTCATAAATAAAATTTCTAGATTCATCACTGGTTCTATTAATGTTGTGTAAAATTCATATATAGAAATTAATCCTCGTTGGACTTGGGAGAGAGTCCTCATATTACAAATACACATTGTCATTTAATCTGTTCGTGTTCATATATTACTTGTGTGACTGAATTATTACTATTAACTATTTTTGTATAAACTGTAACAGAAAACCTGTCACAGACTGATCATCACACTAAGACTAATCAATCTGAAACGATAGAATTTGATAGTTGTTTATAAAAAAATAACATGTTAGAGTTGAACTATACTACATTGAATCAATCAAACTAATCCATAAACTAAACATAGTCCTGCATGACATCCTGCATCTTGATCTATTCCACTTTTACAACTTGCCAGCAGAATACACAAGTCAATTAGACGATCCCAAGTTGAAACATAAATACATGATTAGGGAGTTGAACTATACAACATTGAATCAATCAAACTAATCCATACACAAAACATAGTCCTGCTTGACACCCTGCATCTTGATCGATTCTACTGCATACTCATGTAGAGTGCAGTTCCTTTGAAACTCCTTGCACATGTGCATTTTGAAATTAAGATATCTGTATTTTTTGAATTAACTGTATGCATATTTTGACCGATGTTTGTGCACTTTGACTTTTTGCGGAAAAAAGACAAAATTGAAAAAACAAGATTTATTGACAGTTGGATCAAATGCTCCAATCCATGATTTACCTGAGTTTCAAGTTTGTAAAATCTCTACTGGGTCGCAATTGAGCGCTTCTCTACATATGTATACCAATAGTGATCCAACGTGCAAGCAGGATACACATGTCAATTAGACGATCCCAAAATGAAACTTAAATATATATATGATTAGGGAGTTGAATAGCAGTGTTGCAAGAGAGGAATCATTCATTGTCCTCTTAAAATACTTGCAGTCTTTCATGTTGCTATTCAATATTGTTTAATTGTATATAATCTCATGACAGGCATATTGTTTACTACAGCCATTTAATTCAATGGCCAGAGCCTAGAAGGCATCTTCTCTCATGTGATATTATGCCTCCATGCAATATAATATAACAGTTTACATTACTCAACTTTCTAAGGTAATGAAATGATCTCGGATGATGCTATTTTTCTTATTATCCCATGCATCAGATTTATAACGTCTGCAATTTTTCGCTGGAAAAGAAACTAAACCGAATTAGGGGGTGTCCAAACGGCTCGCTGGACAGAAAACCCGGTAAAAGTCCGATCCGGCCCGCTAGCCGGCCCGATAGTGGTCCGAGCCCGATGATTTAGAGTCGGGCTCGGGCTTGTCCTTTCAAGCCCGCTCGGGCCGAAAGTCCGGCCCGAACAAAAGTCCGAAAAAATGTGCATAAAAATATAAATATTAGTGTCGAATAGAAATATATGGTGTTTGATTTTGAGTACGACAACATACAATAATATATTTATATTAAATAATCAAGTCTAATTTTAACTTAAATGAAAGATATGACTATTATAAAATTAAGCTTGAAATATTAATTCTAATACATGCCAATTTTTTTTATTTTTCAAAATAATATATAATGAAGACATATGTTTAATGTATAATTAAATATAAAATATCAGATATGTGTAAACAATATTTTAGGTGTGTCAATTATGGCTTTAAAATAACTTTCAACTCGAAATCTTGTCTTTAAAAAATTATGCGATATAATGAATTATTAAAAATATTTTAAAATAATATAAATATTAAAATTTATTTATTTATTTTTGAAAAGCTCGTAAAAAGTCCGATCCGGTCCGGTCAAACCCTAAGTCAACGGGCTTTTCAAAGCCCGTGGGCTTTCGAATTTTCGGGAAGCCCGGCTCAGTCTGGCCCGAATTTTTCAAAAAGCCCCGAATATTTTTCGATTTTTAGGGCGCGGGCATGGCATTTTAGGGTGAGGCCCGGCCCGATGGACATTTGAATGGAGCTCAGATGGAAGTCTAGTGTAAATTTAATGAATTAGGAATCAAAATAAAATAAAACTAAATTTGTGATTGGGAAATATAAATTAAATCATATGAAAATTTTCAAAAATAATAATTTTTGGAATGAATGGTAGCTAATTTAAGGAGACAATTTTTATAGTAAAATAGTGGGACAAAATCTAGACTTCTGAGATTTAACAGCTTGAAATTGACATTAAAATCGAGTTATGAACTAAACTGAGCGGTTGAATTTGCAAAAAAAACACTGGCTCGTTGGATTTGGCGGTTATTCTACATTTAAATCTATTTGTTGGATTAAAATTAATCAACCATACAAATTGTGTCTCACTGTCTTATAAAATCATTATCGTCTTCCTTAAATTTTTCTCATTGTTTCCATATTTAAATGTGCATTTGTGCACTTAATTACTAGTAAATACCGATGATTTTTTACTAAAATGCCCCTCAAAACAACAATTTCAATATTTTCAAATCTTTATTTTTACTTACCTTAAAACAAAATATATTATATTAAAAACTCCCTTCAATTAATGGATGCTTAAAATATTCACAAATCAACCAAAGAAGTGAATAGCAATAAAAATTATATAAAATATTTGAATATATCACAATGTTACAATTTTAGAAACAAATTATCATAATTATAATCCCATCTTCCTTTTCATCTCATCATCACTTCTGATACAAATTTTAAAGTTAAAACTGAAACCTCCATCTCTGCATCTCATACACTTTTCTAAGAAAAAAGCTTCAATTTTCTCCACTCAACTCCTGCACAATTCCGATTCCCGCCATCAATTCCACTGTACCAATCTCTACGACATCGGAAACCCACTTCCAGAATCAGTCTTCTCGTCAGATGAGTTGCAAAGATCAGAGCTTTTTCTACAAGAACAATGATGGCTGATACCACCACCGCCGCCGCCGGAGGTAAGCCTGGTTACAGATTTTGGTCATTGAGACTCATGTACAGGTCACTTTCTCCACCGATTCTTGCGCTTTTCTTGCTCTGCTTTCTTGTTTATAATGGCTCGACTGTATTCTGGCTACGTGTTCCGTTTCCGGCTAGAGATGTTCCACTTCAATCTAGGATGATGCTTCAGCAATCGCCGGAGTTAACACAGACGATTGGGTCAAGAAAGTCAACGAATTTAGTGATGGCGGTAGTGAAGGAAGAAACCCCAGTTGTTATCTCGACAACACATTTGCAGAAATCTGGAAATATGAAGAATTTGCGGACTAGAGCATTGAAAAGGATCTCCCGGAGAGGGAGAAGTACTCAGTTCAAAACGTTGCATTTGGAGTCCCGGCCTAAAAGATTTGCTTCTAGAATTAGAAGTTTTTTCGAGGCTCGAAATGGGACTGATTCATTGTGTGAAGTTCAGTTCTTCATGACATGGATTTCATCCATTGATTCATTTGGTGATAGAGAGTTGCTTGCTATGCGGAGTTTGTTCAATTCTAATCCTCGAGCTTGTTTGGTATTGATTTCTAGCTCTATGGATTCGAAACAAGGGATTGAATTGCTGAGACCCTTTTCGGAAATGGGGCATAGAGTGATACCGATTTCTCCTGATTTCTTGTTCTTGTTTAAGAATACTCCGGCTGAGTCTTGGTTTGATAAGTTGCGAAAAGGTCAGGTCAATCCTGGTGACATTGCATTAGGCCAGAATATCTCGAATCTTCTTAGGCTTGCTTTGTTGTATAAGTTTGGTGGAGCTTATATCGACACTGATGTATTAATCCTTAAGAATTTTTCTGTGCTAAGGAATGTCATCGGTGCTCAGACTATGGATTTTGGTGCTAAGAATTGGACTAGGCTGAACAATGCTGTGATGGTTTTTGACAAAAAACATCGCTTGGTTTATGAGTTCATTAAGGAATTTGCATTGACATTTGACGGGAATAAATGGGGGCACAACGGGCCTTATTTGGTGTCCAGAGTTGTGTCAAGAGTGAGCGAGGGGACTGGCCCCAAGGACTTCAACTTCACAGTGCTGCCTGCACATGTTTTTTACCCAGTTGATTGGAGTCGAGTTGGCAGCCTGTTTGCAGGGCCTAGAGATGAAAAACATTCAAAATGGCTTAGTAACAAGTTGAGGCAGATTTATAACCAAAGCTTTGCAATTCACCTGTGGAACAGGCAAAGTAAGATGCTTAACGTCGAAGATGGGAGCATCATTGGCCATATCATTTCCAACATTACCTCTTCCACACAAAACGCGGAAATGTGATCAGTTCTGTAAGTATCAAAATAAGAATCTCACACTCACAGGTATAATTTTCGATTTAAAATCTTGAAACAATTCCACTTGTTTCCACAATGCTGTCATTTTTCGGTTGTAGATGTGGATATGAATCAACTCATTTCATTCCACTTAGTGAAACACAGATTTAGTTAACTGTTCCACGTAGTGTATCTTCCGTTTTTAGCTCAATAATGAGATCGTTTTCTTTCGATTTCCATGCTGGTTTCAATTTATTTGTTTGTTGTACTCAATATCATGTTAAGGTTTGTTGATGTTGGTGAAAGTGGCAGCCATGAATGATCCAACCACTGTTTCTGATTCATTTGTTGAGTTAGGTCAGACATGTACATCTACAATGAGTCATGATACGTACATAAGTAGCTCATTCATGCCATGTCTGTACTAAACAGTTCATCTAGGTAGCTCAAGACACCAGTCATCTTCTTCATGTGCATTCTATTTATCTAGCAGCTTTCAATGGTGATTTTTACCATATGGTTTGATGAGTACTAATTGTACATTGACTTGTGCTTGACCAACTTCACTTTTATAACTTATTGGGAGCTGGGAATTTACCAGGAGGGTCCATTAGTTATCCAAAGGTCTTGTTGACTGTTGTGTAATCATCATTCCACACTTTCCACTTCGTGTCTTTACCCCATCATGTACATACATGGACACAACTATTAGAATATGCATATAATTATCCAAAGGAATGCACATTCGAATATTCATAGTAAAGTAAAAAATGCAGATAGTTAGAAACTCAGATGTACGTATATACAGGATCACAAGGGATCCGGCCTCATAATCTAAAATCTAACTTGCAATACAAATTCAATAAGACAAATACTCTAACAAAAAGCAAAAGCAAAAGTTGATTTGCTAAAAAAATGCATAAATGATGCTAAAAATTGGTATATTTGACAATTGCAGTAAAGTGATTTAGATCATAAGCAAAAAGTGCCATAGATACACTCAAAATTGGGCCACACTAATGGGCATTGACCACATTGACCATTTCCATCACGGGCCTATAAATAACTTTTGGATCAACTCAAAGCCCCACTAAACGCATTCACCAGCTCTCTTCTTCAACTGGAATCCAACTCGTCACCCTGCAAATTGCCGGCGACTAATGCGATGCGACCGCCGGCGACTAATGCGATGCGACCGCCGACGACTAATGCGATGCGACCGCCGGCGACTAATACGATGCGACCTCCAGCTTACGCCCCGATGGACAATTTCTATCAAAATTATGATCCCGCTGTATGTTTCTTTTAAATTTCTATATTAATTTCTCGTCGTGTTGATATTGATTGATGAACTGCTGCAGTTTGTGAATGTGTGATGTTTTCGAAGTTTTTGTGGTAAACGGAAGTCGAATCGGAGTAATTTGAATGCTTTCATTTTCTTTAATTTTCAGCCTTCGAAGTTTGAAATCGATTTTAGGTTTTTGAGGAGTTTATGCAATTTATAATGATCGGCGTAGTCGCCGGCAACTTTGAGTAATTGAGAACCGTTTCTTGTAAAATGAGTTGATTTTGATTGATTGAATCTTCTGTTAGGTTGTGTTGTTAATGAAAGTTGGCACTTGACAGTTCCGCGGTTGGTACGTGTGTGATTCTGATTAGTTACTACAAAAAGTTGATTAAAGATTTTGATGTGGTGTGTTGATCTTTCTTGAAGAATTTGTTTCTACTGGTGAATGTTGGATTCATTGATTAGAGATTCTTTGTACGTAATGACTGCAAGTCCATTTAGAGAGTATAATAATTAGATTTGTGACAAAGTAAGTTGTATTTTGATACATTGAGGAAATGAAAGCATGAGTGAATAATCCTGAACATTATTGTGTAGAAGCCTGTTTCTGCAAATGCACCTCAAAAAATTGATTGATGTGGCTGTGTATCAGCAGGCCTTGCGGAAGAAAGTGGTTAGTAAAGAGGAATTGGAGAAAAAACTTGCAGATATAGAAATCACGGAAGAAATAAAGAATAAGTTGGTGATGAATTACTTTCTAATTGAAGGCTATGCTGAAGCTGCTGAAATATTTGGACCGGAATCTGGGATTCTGCGTATCCATTTTAGTGAACCCTTTTGTGTACATTGGTAAATTAATGGTTCACTGATTATATATTGACATTCATGCTTGCCACGGATGCTTTCTCTTCCTTAATAATGTTTAGCAGCAGAAATAGATCTCATGACTACCAAAAAGCGCTTGCTGATTAAGAACGCTGTAAAAAAAGGGGAGATTGATGAGGCAATTCAAAAAATTAATGATCTTAATCGAGAGGTCTGTATTGGTGGTAATTTTTGCTTTAAACTTATCTGAGTTACATGTTTCTGCCATTAACTATCATCATGCTGGAATTAGGACAGTAATATATTATGCTTAATTTTCAGGGTCTTATAATAGTTGGAATGTGAAAATTGTTATGGTGGATGTTATTATCTAAATTTGGCATTTCATTGTTCAATAATCACATTCTGTTTATTGAGCAGATACTTGACACAAATCCTCTGCTATTATTTCATCTCCTACTACAAAAATTCATAGAACTTGTCCGCAAGAAGGATTACAATATCGCCTTGGACTTTGCGCGAGATGAAGTTGTACCGCTACGAGATGCCAATGTAAATTCTCGTGATCAATTTCAGTTAGTATCAGCTCTTATGAATTACAATTGTTATTTTGCTGATAAATACATTAAACAACCATTCACAGCCAGAGTTTACAAACGAGCTGGAGCAAACAGTTGCACTGATTGGCTTAGTTGACTTGGATACAAATCCTTGTAAGGAGCTTTTAGACCAAGCTCAACGCAACAGGAGAGCGAATGAGGTGAATGCAGCAATCCTCACAAGCCAGCATCGGGAAAAAGGTCAGAATCATGTTATCACTTTTTGGTTAGTACAAACATCAACAACTTTTTAGATTCATATTGCTGCATCTTGCAGAGCCAAGGATTGAAAAATTGTTGAAAAGGTTGATATGGGCTGAGTGCGAGCTGAGAGAGACGACAATTTTTCCATGTTTACTTGATCTGTCTGAAGCCACTGTGAGGGACCCTCCACATAGTTGATGGTTGATTCTTCAATTGGCCTCTGGATGTTGAAAGTTGTGGGTGCCCCAATGTATAGTGTGTAAATCCCACGCCCTCGCCCCAAACTCTCATTCTTTTCATTTCATCTAATAGGTACTAGTCGCTTATGTACATAAACGCTGAACAGACTTTTTGGTGGCCAGTATTTTTTGTGTGCAGTCCCAGCATATCTCAGGACTTAAACACGTGGTTTCTCGTATAAATCCAAATTTCATTGCTGCTTAATCAGATCCTTTTACTATCTGAGTTATGTTGTCTACTGTATGGATCGAATGACAAATTTAAGATAAAACTTCTGTGTTTATTCATCAGTAAATAGGGTTTTTTATCCAAAACCACCCTTATAATATGACGTTTTTTCAGCAACCACTCTTATAATGCATATTTACCAAAACACACCCTTATAAATTTTTCCGTTAGGGTTTAACCACCCAACAGTAGTTCTGTTAACTATTCCGTTATATTTTGATTTTTTATATTTTTTTCATTTTTTAATAATTAAAAAAATAAAAAAATAAAAAAAATGTTTAGAAAAATCAGAAAAATAAAAAAAATATTTAGGAAAAATCAGAAAAATCAAGAGAATTTAAAAAAAATTATTAACAAAATTTAAAAAGGGTGAGTTGAATGTATTTTTGATTAGGAAATTACTTAAAATATAGGGGTTTTTATTAGAAATTAGTTGAAATTACAAATTAATCTTAGTTTGAATTTTCTATCTCAACCATTCGGTTTTTATAAGAAATATTTTATTTATAGTTTCAAATTTAGATGTATTAACATCTTAGGAAAATTTATGTAAGATGACCTCAACATTTAGTGCTTGAATTTACAAAAATACGTGACGGTTCGAAGTGTTGGGTTTTTACTTTAAATCTCATTCATTTGATTATTATAAAAATCAAATGTTGAGATCATCTTACATAAATTTTCCTAATTTTTTAAATGTTTAAATCTCATTCCGTTAGATATGGTTTTTTATTTTTCTATTTTTCTATTTTTTTATTTTTTATTTTTTTTTATTATTAAAAAATGAAAAATATATAAAAAATCAAAATCTAACGCAATAGTTAACGGAACTGCTATTGGGTGGTTAAACCCTAACGGATAAATTTGTAAGGATGTGTTTTGGTAAATAGGCATTATAAGGGTGGTTGCTGGAAAAACGCCCTATTATAAGGGTGGTTTTGGATAAAAAACCCTCAGTAAATATGACTTTTACTATTAGGAACAACTGTATGCCTAATTTTTCTCTAATTGATTTTGACCATAATCCAATAAGCAAGTAATGTATTAGTACTGTTTATGAAATGGAATATTATCAAAAATATTACCTTTGATTATTTCGGTTTTTTCAAGTTTTGAGTTTCGAATCATCTTTTTAAGATCCCGCTGATCCAATCTGCGGAACCCCTTAAGAAATTACGTGACACTTTGATCCTATGCGGCGTAACATGTCTGCGCCATAAAAACGAAAATTATCAAAAAAAATATTAACTTTGATTTATGTTATTTTAGTTAACAAGTTTTGAGTTTCAAAAATGTCATCTTTTAAGATTCCGTTGATCTAATCCGCTGAACTCCTTAAAATATTACGTGACATTTTGATCCTATGAGGCGTGACACATCTGCGCCATAAAAACGCGTGTTAAATTCAATAGGAATCCCACTATTGAATCCGCGGGATCGTCTAGAAATATGATTCCCGCTATTTCAAACCGCGGATCAAATGTCATTCAAGTGAAATGTTTTATTTTATTTTTGAACGAGTGGATTGCAATTTAATTTTCTGATTGATGCGATGGTTTGATTGAATCTGATAAAATGTGACTTCCAATTAAGTTGAGTGTATAGGATTTATAGTTACAAAGTCTACTAAATCATCTAACCACGACTACGTTGCCTAATATGGTATGCACTATAAGTTAATGGGCAAGGTGGATGTCTATCCCTCATCCCTCGCCCATATTGTTGACGTTCTTCTGGATATAAGGCAAAATAAATAATTGTATGATGTTAAGTGAGAAATTGATGATCTGACTAACACTGCGAGGTATCTCATGAGCGATGCGTTTGTAGTGCTGAGAGTCTACGGACACAATACTTCCTAGTAATCATATGGAACCAAGTAAAAGAAATAGGAAAATGTATTATTTCAATAATGAGATTTACTCTTACAGCACTTGTATATATAGCTACAGAGTTCTCCTAATTTAGTACGCATTTATCCTGGTACATGCATGGTAGTCATCACAGCTTTAATGTTCTTCTATTCTTATAGTGCCTATTTTTGGTTGTCTGACAAACCATTCATGATAACCCTCATGGTAACTGTCATCACCAAAATTTGGTTCTTCGAACACCACATGCTGTAATTTTTTTCTCAAATAAATATGTGCTCTTTTTTTTCTATTACCCATTTCTTTCTGCTCTTCCTCTTACACTGATGCATTACATCCTTCATCTAATAGGACCAGCTAGAATAGGCTATTTGAATCCAAACTTGCGCAAAACTTGAGAAGGGTGGTGCCACTCCACCACATTGAAGCAAATTCTAACATATGAAATCTTAATTCATATTACACCCAAATTTATTTATAAAATATATATGCATGTACACTAAATCACTAGTAGAAGATTAAACTTAAACCTTCTCGCAAGACTTCGTGTTTATAGTAAAGCATTTAAAAGTGGTAACTTGCTAGATGAGGGAAATTTCTTCCTTTTTCATTTTCGCGTTGCTAAGCACTGAAAGGATTCATGCTTCCAAGCCTGTCCTCTTTGTTTAAGACAACAGCTGCGAGGTGGGCTGATGTCAAGGTGGTGTATTGTAATAAAAATATTATCAATATATTAAAAATTTAATATATTTAACAGAATATTTAACAAAACAGTGATAAGTGGTTGTTTGAGAACGTTAAACTTTATACGAGTGGTCGAATGTAATATTACAATATACAGGTGATTTTGTGGAAAATGACTTATTATAAAGGTGCTCATCTAGAATTAACCATTTATATTTGACAATTGCAGTAAGGTGATTTAGATCATAAGCAAAAAGTGCAATAGATACACTCAAAATTGGGCCACACTAATGGGCTTCGACCACATTGACCATTTCCATCACGGGCCTATAAATTACTTTTGGATCAACTCAAAGCCCCACTAAACGCATTCACCAGCTCTCTTCTTCAACTGGAATCCAACTCGTCACCCTGCAAATCGCCGGCGACTAATGCGATGCGACCGCCGGCGACTAATGCGATGCGAGTTGCGACCGCCGGCGATTAATGCGATGCGACCTCCAGCTTACGCCCCGATGGACAATTTCTATCAAAATTATGATCCCGCTGTATGTTTCTTTTAAATTTCTATATTAATTTCTCGTCGTGTTGATATTGATTGATGAACTGCTGCAGTTTGTGAATGTGTGATGTTTTCGAAGTTTTTGTGGTAAACGGAAGTCGAATCGGAGTAATTTGAATGCTTTCATTTTCTTTAATTTTCAGCCTTCGAAGTTTGAAATCGATTTTAGGTTTTTGAGGAGTTTATGCAATTTATAATGATCGGCGGAGTCGCCGGCAACTTTGAGTAATTGAGAACCGTTTCTTGTAAAATGAGTTGATTTTGATTGAATCTTCTGTTAGGTTGTGTTGTTAATGAAAGTTGGCACTTGACAGTTCCGCGGTTGGTACGTGTGTGATTCTGGTTCGTTACTACAAAAAGTTGATTAAAGATTTTGATGTGGTGTGTTGATCTTTCTTGAAGAATTTGTTTCTACTGGTGAATGTTGGATTCATTGATTAGAGATTCTTTGTACGTAATGACTGCAAGTCCATTTAGAGAGTATAATAATTGTATTTGTGACAAAGTAAGTTGTATTTTGATACATTGAAGAAATGAAAGCATGAGTGAATAATCCTGAACATTATCGTGTAGAAGCCTGTTTCTGCAAATGCACCTCAAAAAATTGATTGATGTGGCTGTGTATCAGCAGGTCTCGCGGATGAAAGTGGTTAGTAAAGAGGAATTGGAGAAAAAACTTGCAGATATAGAAATCAAGGAAGAATTAATGAATGAGTTGGTGTTGAATTACTTTCTAACTGAAGGCTATGCTGAATCTGCTGAAAAATTTGGACAGGAATCTAGGATTTTTGTGTATCCATTTTAGTGATCCCTTTTGTGTACATTTGTAAATTAATAGTTCACTGATTATATATTGACGCTCATACATGCCATAGATGCTTTCTCTTCCTTGATAATGTTTGGCAGCAGAAATAGAATTCATGTCTGTCAAGAAGCGCTTGCTGATTAAGAACGCTGTAAAAAAGGGGGAGATTGATGAGGCAATTCAAAAAATTAATGATCTGAATCGAGAGGTCTGTATTTGTGGTATTTTATGCTTTAAACTTATCTGAGTTACATGTTTCTGCCATTAACTATCATCATGCTGGAATTAAGACAGTAATATGCTATGCTTAATCTTTAGGGTCTCATAATAGTTAGAATGTGAAAATTGTTATGGTAGATGTTATAATCTAATTTTGGCATTAAGTTGTTCAATAATCACATTCTGTTTATTGAGCAGATACTTGACACAAATCCTCTGCTATTATTTCATCTCCTACTACAAAATTCATAGAACTTGTCCGCAAGAAGGATTACAATATCGCCTTGGACTTTGCGCGAGATGAAATTGTACCGCTACGAGATGCCAATGTAAATTCTCTTGATCAATTTCAGTTGGTATCAGATCTTATGAATTACAACTGTTATTGTGCTGATAAATACATTAAACAACCATTCACAGCCAGAGTTTACAAACGAGCTGGAGCAAACAGTTGCACTGTTGGCTTAGTTGACTTGGATACAAATCCTTGTAAGGAGCTTCTAGACCAAGCACAACGCAACAGGAGAGCAAAAGAGGTGAATGCAGCAATCCTCACAAGCCAGCATTGTGAAAATGGTCAGAATCATGTTATCACTTTTTGGTTAGTACAAACATCAACAACCTTATAAACTAAACATTCATATTGCTTCATCTCGCAGAGCCAAAGATTGAAAAATTGTTGAAAAGGTTGATGTGGGCTGAGATCGAGCTGGGAGAGACTACAATTGTTCCATGTTTACTTGATGTCTGAAGCCACTGTGAGGGACCCTCCACATAGTTGATGTTGATTCTTCAATTGGCCTCTGGATGTTGAAAGTTGTGGGTGCCCCAGTGTATAGTGTGTAAATCCCACGCCCTCGTCCCGAAGTCTTATTCTTTTCATTTCATCTAATAGGTATTAGTCGCTTTTGTACATAAACGCTGAACAAACTTTTGGTGGCCAGTATTCTTTGTGTGCAGTCCCAGCACATCTCAGGACTTAAACACGTGGTTTCTCGTATAAATCAAATTTTCATTTAGTATCTCAGTTATGTTGTCTACTGTACGGATCGAATGACAAATTTAAGATAAAAACTTTTTTGTTTATTCATCAGTAAATATGACTTTTACTATTAGGAACAACTATATGCCTAATTTTTCTTTAACAGATTTTGACCATAATCCAATAAGCAAGTAATGTGTTAGTAGTATTTATGAAGTTGAAATTATAAGAAAATATTACTTTTGATTTATGTTATTTCAGTTATTTCAAGTTTTGAGTTTCAAAAATGTCATCTTTTTAAGATCCCGAATGATCCACTTTGCGGAACCCCTTAAAAATTACGCGACATTTTGATCATATGTGGCATGCACTATAAGTCAATGAACTAGGTGGACGTGTATCCCTCATCCGTCGCCATATTGTTGACGTTCTTCTAGAGTGTCATGATAATCCTCATGCGTCATTTGTGAATACTCCAACATAAGGCCATGAATCCAACTGCGATACAATTGGCTCTAAATGTGTGCATCTGTCAAAGTTACGTGAGAATGTAAATAGGAGTTTTGTAAAGAAATCAAGTAAAATTCAGATGAGTACTAAACATCAAACTAAAATTACCACCTATGTTAGGTTGTGGATGGAGTCAACATCAACTCCCAGCGCGCGTAGGAAAATCTTACTCGCGTAGCTCATCCACGAGGATATGAAAGAACTTTGCAATTTTTTGCCTCAAGTATGGGAGTCATGTGTGAAAAAAAATACATTTCTAAAACTTATCCTACCGCTCTCACCAGTACGCGTGCCTAATGTAAAATAAATATATAAAGTAAAATAAATAGTTATATGATGTTAATTCTGACTAACACTACAAGATATCTCATGAGCGATGGGTTTGTAGTGCTGAGAGGCCTCATGTCTACGGACGCAATACTTCCTAGTAATCATATGGAACCACTAATGATAACCCTATGGTAACTGTCATCGCCAAAATTTGGTTCGTTGAACACCACACACTGCAATCTATTTTCCTAAACAAATATGTGCTCTATCTTTTTTATTATCAATTCTTTTATGCTCTTCCTCTTACACTAATGCATTACATCCTTCACCTAATAGGACCAACAAGAATAGGCTGTTTGAATCTAAAGTCGCGCAAAACTTGGGAAGGGTGGTGCCACTCCTCCACATTGAAGCATATTAATGGGCACCTCTGCATTCCAAAATGCTTGTCCATCTAGACACATTGGATTTGGCAATCCAAAGATTGTATCAGCATGCGGTCTCCAATATTACCATCAGTAGATATTATGCGATCCATCTGATCCATATAGAATACAAGACTACCAAATGGCGTCTCAAAGTAGTTCTTGGGAGCAATCCACTGCTGCAACATGAAAACACAATATTAGTAAAAACACTAATATAAACAAAAGTAACATCTATAACACAATATTAGTGAAACTCACATGTATGACCAGGTGCCTCTGAACTTAGCTGCAATAAGCCTTTGATTTTGTACTCGTTGGATATCGATACTCATAGGGCGTCCAACATGAAGTCTCTCTCAACTCCATAACTATAGTAATAATTAGGGATGCACGAAATGGAACCGAAAAATAAACTCGGAAATATGGTTCGGTCCACCGTCCTTAATTTTTGGGAATTACGAATTACGGTCCGGACCGTAATATATTAGTTAAAAATAAATTTATAAAATAATTAAAATATATCGTTTAGAATAGATATATCAATAAAAATTAAAAATTCTAAGATAAACACTACAAAAAATATTTTAAAAATTAAATAAAATTATTTAAAGTTAAACATATATATTATTCAGATTTTTAGAATTAATTTTATATTTAAAATTAAATAAAAATTTACGGTCAGTAAAGTTCTTGTCCAAACGCGGACTGGATCGTAATTAGACCAGTCAGTAAAGTTCTGTCCAATCCACAGTCCTCACTTTTAAAATTTACGGTCCACCGGTCTGGACTGGACCGTAATTATCCAACTGGTCCGGTTTGGACCGGTTGTTGATGAGCATATTTATACGATCCATCATTGTCTTATTTCCGTATATATGTTTATATATTTATATATTTTGTTTGTGAAATATTATCTTTTTGTAATGTTTTTCATTTCAAACATATTATGACTACAAAAGAGCTTTTATATGCCAATTGAGCATTTTAGGCGAATTTGAATCATGAAGATGAAGAAAAGAATTGATTTTAAGCTGGACGACATCATGCTGACGTCAGCCATGGACGCTGAAGAGGTAATTTAATTCATAGGGGTCCGCGGGATATATTCCTTAATGGTCCGCGGATCTGTCTGCCCAGCCCAATTCATAAATTTCAGCAACATTATAAATACGGCTTTAACCCTAATTGAGAGGGAGAGCCTAGACAGTCACCAGCAAAGTGTTGTTCTTCAAACTCAATTTTAGATTAATGTTTTTTAGTAGTAGCTAATTCCTAGTTTGCGGAATTCAGTTGCAACTTTGTATGAGACCATTGAATAACATGTTTTAATTTACTGAATTCTGTTTTTGTTATGTATTGCATGCTTTGTTATTTGCTTGACCTAGCCTAGCAGTGAAATTAGGATTATATCAATTGCATGATACTTAATTGAATTATCATAGTAGCAAAGCCTAGCAGTGAACTATTGTGGTGAATTGGTTAGGTAATTGTTACATCTTCTTGAAACTCTAGTGGATAATAGAAAAATAGAATTCCAGTGACAAACATGGACATAGGCCGCACTGGATTGGGCAATATAGTCATGATGGAGACTATCAACCTCCACCATATCAGCCACCGTTCGAGCAACAAAATGTATATCCGACAAATAATTCGGGTTCAAGCAGTTCAGCGATGGAGATGCTTCAGGAGCTACTGAAGGGACAGAGCGAGATGAGGAAGGTGCTAGCAGAGACACGGAAAAGGCTTGCAGATGTTTTCTCTATTGTAATTGAGCTACGAAATGAGAAAGAAAAGCTTTGTTCGCAAATAATTTTGGATTTCATGAGTAGTGTCAATGTAATGAGAAAACGTTTTAACCCCGATTGGTGAATTTAAGGTGTCAGGTACATTTTATGTAATAGAATTGCAGAGAACGGACAAAGATGACGACCCTCCTGCTCTACTACTAGGATTGACAGTGGCCGACGCGGGTCAGATGTCGGGTGATTTTGAAATTGACGCAGGAAGACGAGAACGGCGATGCAGGAATACGAGAGCAGCGACGCGGATGTGTCTTAGGTAGCTTCTTCGTCGGATTTCGGATGTTGTTTCGAGAATTTTTAAAACGACCTAATCTGTGGAGTGAATTATGGGATTCGATGGATTATTTTAATTCCATATTTGGTAACTTTTTAATTTGATTTGGTTTATAATCGGATCCGTCGATCTGGTTATTTTAGCGGCTTATATTATTATATATTTTATACACTTAAGTGATTTTATACCAAATATATTCCCTAAAAATAGATTATTATTCTTGATCCTTCCCCAAATCCAACTATCCCATCTACGGATAAGAGATGGAACGGCGTCGTTCGGTGTCAAAAAGAAAAGAACACCCAAAACCCAACGTTGCGATTCAATTCGCCGCGGGGTAAAAAACACGACAAAAACACGCTGTTGTTGTTATCATCTTTTCTCTCTCGCAGATTTTCTCGGCGTGAAAAAGCAACCTACAAACATTTCGCCGTAAAAACCGTTTAACCCCTAATATTCCTCTCGTACAACTTTCCCTTTCGAATCTCCGATGATCGCTCTCGATTCTCCGATCCCTAAATCCCTAAGAGACAGATCATATCTTATGGAGGTGGTAGACTGGGGCACTTTGGAGGAGTTGATACTTGTTAGCGCCGTTCACCGGCACGGCACGTGTCAATGGGACTCGGTTGTGTCTGAGCTTCGCGACAGGATGTTCGCTCCTGAGAGGTTTACTAAGGAGGTAATCATTGCTTGCTAGACTTCATTTAATGATATGATGGTTTTCTCATTTTTACCAGAATTAAATTAGTTATTGATTATCATGAGAGGAATGTGAATGTTTTCGATATGTTAAAGATCATTGGATGATGAGGCATTTTTACTACGGAGGTTTTAATTGTTTGGAAATATTTTACTTAATTGCGCAGGTATGTAAGGAAAAATACGAAGATCTACAGAAGAATTATTCGACCTGCGGGTAAGTGTCTCTGCTAACTGCACATAGATTGAGTTTACTTGGTACAATGAGTTAAATACTGTGCGAATCAGTTGTCTCAGCCAACTTTGAAATCACATTAACATTGAGCTTAAAGTTGTGAAATTTCGCATTACTGAGATTCTCGTCTAGAACTGCAATCAAGTAAATGGTTGCAAAGATCTGATCATTCTGAATATCTGACCCGGTCAGTTGTGTTTGAAACCCATGTAAGTATAGAAGCTGAAAATAGTTATGGCTTTGTTTTTTCGTTATTTGCATATAGTTATGGTATCCGAGTAGCGTGTTGGATATATAGTTTAGTTTCAATGGTTATGCATCAAAGATTTATTTTTTTGTTCGTAACTCTATTCTATCCATGAGCGCATTATGTGAAAATTATACCTGGCGACTTACTGGCTATATTCTTGTTTAATTATCCTACCAGGGATTTATTGGAAGGACTAAGAAAGAAACGGATGCAAGATTTGAATAGATTCATTGAGAAATCTAACAACTCGATTGGGTATTCATTTTTCGCTCTATTTGATTTTTTTTATAAATTAGACGAAGCTGGCGTGTGTATCAAATGACTCATCTCATTTTCTACGTGAAATGGAAACTTTTATCCATGTCTGACAGTATCTCTGATTAAATTTCTAGATATCTGGAAAGAAAGCTGCGGACTTTCACAGCCGAGAGAGAGCACAGCTCATCCGTTGATTATCAGTCTAACCCTTTTGAATCCCCTGCATCGACATACGTGGGGAAATCTTCGGGGAAAGAGACCTCTAAGGATGGACTCTCTGCTGGTAGTATTACTCAAGAAACCATAAAAATCCAATCTCCTCCAATTCATGCCGAGGTGGTGCACCCTTTTCGATGGCCATCAGCTTCTTCTAAACAAGACTCATTGTCAATTACTGAGGGTTTGGTAACAGTATACCTATGGATTGGGGAACTGGTTTTAAGAAAAAACGTGGAAAGCGAAAAAGAAGATGCTGCAGTCGAAATGTCAAGAAAGATAATTTTGATGAATTGGTCTTGGATACTGCCAATGGTAATTTGCTTCTTTCATCTTGCATTAAGGCTGAGCCAACCAGTGAGTGTGACCTTGCTAGCCCTCCAGCTGTCGTGGATGAGATCAGCCAGGGTTGTGATGCGCTTGAATGCAATGAGCTTACTAGAATTTTTGATAAGATAGCAAGTAATGAGTATGCTTCCTTTTTTCGAAGAAGGCTTGATAGCCAGGTAATTTCAGTTTACTTGAATCATCTAGTAACAATTAGAGCACTTGTTGTTTCATGATTTTGATTATACTTATAAAATTTCTCAGAAACGAGCAAGATACAAGATGATGGTAAGGCAACACATGGATTTGGACACGATCAAATGTAGAATTGACAAACAAACCATTACTTCAACTAAGGAACTCCTTCGAGACTTGCTTCTGTTGGCAACCAATGCAGCAATCTTTTACTCAAGGAACACTCGTGAATACAAGTATGCAGTCATTCTACAAGGCGTCGTCAAAGAAGTCATTAGGGAGTGCAAACATAGTTCCATCCCCAGCCAAACTCCACAAGAAGTCGCATCCACTTCTGCTTCAGATAATGTGCCTTGCATATTACCAGCCAACAATACTCCAAAGAAACCCAAGAATGATTATGCTGACAACCACAAATCACTGGAGAAATTGAAAAATGATGAGAGCATCAAAGAGGATGTTCGAGGAGTTAAAAAAACTAGGAAGCTAAAGGATTCACGTCCAACAAAAAATTGTAGTCAGGCCAGAAAGGGTTACCGCCAGGCGCATAATGCCAACTATGTGGCTCGACAGCCACCTCAGACCGAGTTGTCTTCGATAAATGCGCATTATACCAAAGTTGGGTACATATATCAACCTCAAGAGAAGTTAGCTTCTGTAACTCCGGGTAATAGCAAAGATGGGTCCTGGCATCAACCTCAGATAAAATCAGCTTGTGTAAATGATTTAAAGGAGAGGAAACGAGCTAGGAAATTGTGAAGCTGTTGTAAATACTAAATAGAAACACTTGGATAGTTTGTTAGTTGTTACAAGTCACACTTGTGCAGTCATCTCCTTAGGATCTCTGTTACATTTATAAACGGTTGCATATGAGAATGGCAATTGTGTAAAGACAAGTCAGGGCTCCGTGTGCTGTTTGAAACAAAGCGAACATAGAGACAGTCTTTGTTGTTGTCTGGAAAATCTATCTTACATAATTAACCTAACAAAAAATCGTAGAGTGAGTAATGATCTACTGGTTATGTTCTTGGACGTAATATTTCGAATCATTTTGGACGTATAATTTTTCACAATTTGTTAAATGTGCTAGTTGGAGTGATTGTACTTAGAATTGATATATGCTTTAAAATAAACAAACTCGAACATTTTAATAACAGGATAAACAAGAGGTGAAATTATCAAAAGAGTTGACTAGTCAAAATAACAATTCAATTAGGAATTTCCCAATTGATCTCAAAACCCTAACCCTAGAAACACAATCACAATCTTCTTCATTTTCATCACCAGTCAGAAGAGCGAGAGAGCTATGGCATCACCGAAGCACCCACCTGAAACCGATCGTCAAGCCAAAGCCATCCTCGTTCAGCCCTCATCCCCTCGCGTATACGTACAATCCGGTACACCTACATCCGGCGCCAACCGCAAGATCGGGATCGCCGTTGATCTCAGCGACGAGAGTGCATTCGCTGTTAAATGGGCTGTGCAGAACTACTTACGACCAGGTGATGCTGTGATTCTGATCCACGTTCGTCCGACAAGTGTCTTGTATGGAGCGGATTGGGGTTCGGTTGATCACACTTTGAAAGATTCTGATGATGAGGAGGGGAAGAAGAAGCTGGAGAGTGATTTTGATGCGTTTACGGTTGGGAAAGCGAATGACTTGGCGCAGCCGCTGGTGGAAGAGCAGATACCGTTCAAGATTCATATTGTGAAGGATCATGATATGAAGGAGAGGCTTTGTTTGGAGGTGGAGAGGTTGGGGCTGAGTACGTTGATTACTGGGAGTAGAGGGTTTGGTGCTACTAGGAGGAATAGTGAAGGGAGGCTTGGTAGTGTGAGTGATTATTGTGTGCATCATTGTGTGTGTCCTGTGGTTGTTGTGAGATTTGCTGATGAGAAGGATGATGATGGTGATGTTGGTGGAGGGTTGAAGGTTGTTGCTGAGGAGGAACTTGAAATGTTTCATGATGCTTCTTCTGATAAAGAAGCTGGTATGATCTTCTTACACTTGACTTGATTTAGTTAATAAATCTTGTGTTGTGCGGGAAGTGCTGTGTTTGACTATTTTGAGTTCAGTGCTGGTTTGGTTGTTCATTGCTGAGTAGGCATCATTGCGAATTTGTTGTGCTTTTAATTTAGATCTTTTGTCACTGTCTGTTTGCAGTCCATTAGGTCACTTTTTGATTGGATTGTATTCCTTTTTGGGTCAGCAGATGCAGATTTCCTACAGTTTACGGAGCTGAATAGTTATATGATTCAAAGTATTTTAAAAGAAGTATGGAATAATTCGTTGTGTGGGTATGACTGTATGAGCAACTGATCAGATGATCATTTGGGATGGATTAAGATCCTAGCTATCATTGTTGGAATCATTTTTAGTTATGTCTAGTCTTTATCTTGGTTTGTGATAAAGTCATAGTCACTGATTTATAACCTTTGTTGAGACTGATTGACAACTGTTTTCCCAAATGCTTGATGCCTAGTCCTTGTGCTTAAAGGTAGTGCTTTTTGCTCTGTTACACAATAGTTTCTTCGGGCCTTTCTTATCAAATATAATATGTTTATCTTGTAGCTTCTAACTTGCATACCTCTGAATTAGAATTCATGGTTATTCAGGTCTTTCTTGCTACTCAGACTTACATTTTAATATTATATTATTTCCCTTTTTATTGCAGATGCACAAGATGCACCTTGAGACAAGCAGCGAATAGTTAAAATGCACTTGCCGTCGGTTGCTGGATTTTTGAGAAGCTTGTAATCTTGTATTGCTTGCCATTGAGTGTCGTGGTCTGGTTCTTTCTCTGTCGTGTCTGTCGGTCTCTGTGTTGGTCCTTTCAAGTTGGTTATCCCATGTCTATGTTGGACATATGTTTTGTTGTAATAATAATCTGAAGATATTTGATATTCTAAAAATCGAGGTTTTTGCAGATCAGTGGATATAATATCAACTCACGTGAATCCTGTATGTCTCATTGTTACAAAGACTCGGTTTTCCTTTTGATATAAAGCTTTCACAACCAGTACATTACAAAGAAGGGCATCTAAGAAGCTGAACACAAAACTCTAGAAAGAGCAGCTCAATCAGTACAGAGGCTCATTCACAACAACTGGATACATCCACTCATCAACTTTGGGGTCATCCTACACAGAAAATGTTTTTCCATCCAAATCTTCTTCCCTGAAAATGACCGTTGCCTCGTCCAAAATTCACTGTTTTCACAAACTCTATTATCCTTAGCACACACAATACATAATAGAAATACAATTCCATACTTTTGATAAAACTCTTGGGTTTAGGGTTTATATGCAACTTTCTGAGCTCTTCTGCCGTCTACTTAACATCCACATTGCTCAAAAACGGCTGGAAAATGGGAAAGGCATCACCTTTCCATAAAAAATCACACACTCAGAGACCCCATTTGATTACTTTCAATTTATAAAATTCAACTGACCATTTCATATTGAAAAAGTTGGCTGAGCTGCTCTCGTCTGTAAGAAGAATTCCAGAATAAAGTTCCCTCCTTTACCAAATTCGAAGAAATTCATTACATTGGCTTCGGTTGAATTAGGTAGAGTATCTCTTCCTTGATAAATAACTCGAATCCTACGCACGCGGTTTCCTTTATTGAAGATTTGTTGCCTTGTCCTTTTTTCTTTTTCTGGGTAATCTCTGGTATTAATTTTAGAAGAAATTTGTTTCATGGGTTTGTGAAAAGTTGCTTGATTTAGATTCATGGGTTTTGAGTAGATGTGATAGATTAGTATTAACTAATTTTGATTGTGACCCAATTCAGACAAAGTAAAGATCTCAATTTCTTTCTCACACTGATTCCACAATGAATTTGGATTTCTCCTGTGTGATTCAGCAGCCAAAATTAGAGTCACATTTTGTGTTTATAATCAAGTGATTTCATATTGTAATTTCATCAGATATAAACTAGTAGTGTTTACGATCTGCAGGAAGTCAAATTGGGATTGTGTTGGAGATGAAGGGTGGAGTTATACTGGGGCTAAACTTGTGGGTATGGATTGGCGTTGGTATTGGACTTCTTGCCGGGTTTTGCGCTGCTGTGTGTTGCATCAGTTTTAGACCAAAGTGTTCAAAAGTGAAAAGTAGTGGTGCATCAGCTAGAAAATCAGCTTCGAGCATCCCTTTACATGACTGTGGATCGGACTCTACAGTAGGTGTGGAATCGCCGAGAACTTCAGAGTGGACCAACTTGTTCATGTGGCTTGAGAAGCCTCGCAGGAAAAGTTCAACATCAGCATTTGGAGTCCCCCATATTTCTTACAAGTAAGATTTCTTATGCCACAATTTGAATTTTTACTTGCAGACATATGGACTCTGATAATGACAAGGATGCTGACAGAGTTCTACAAGCTGCAACGAGTAAATTCACTACGGTGATAGGTCAGGGCTCGTTTGGTCCTGTGTACAAGGCTCAAATGAGGACCGGTGAGGCTGCTGCGGTTAAAGTGCTTGCTGTCGATTCCAAGCAAGGGGCTAAGGAGTTTATAACTGAGGTAAAAAAGCTTAAGAAAATTTGTTCAGGAAGGAAATTGTTGTTGGATATATTCTTCTTTCAGAATTTTCTTTACTGATTTGAAGTTCTTAGGTTCTTTTATCCGGAAGACTTCATCATCGGAACATTTTGAGTCTAGTGGGATATTGCACAGATAGTGGGAAGCATATGCTTGTGTATTCTTACATGAGTAATGGCAGTCTTGCATCTCATTTATACAGTAAGTCCTGACTCAAAATGCTTGTGATACTCAAATGTCAGGATTCTTTGCACCTCGAATCTTGTCCTTAATTTAAAAGCCCGAACTTTTTGGCTTAGCATTTTCCAACCATAGATGCCAGATTTAGTAGAAAATTATAGAATTATTTTCTTTCGACAAAAAAGTCTGAGATCTGTCTGCAAATGAAGTTTGCCTGTTTCTAGTAACACCAATATTTCTTTACGCTGTAGATGAAAAGATTGAGACACTAAACTGGTCTCAGAGGGTATGCATAGCACTGGATGTAGCGAGAGGCTTGGAGTATCTGCACTATGGGGTAATCTCAGCCCATCATATTAAAGATTCAGACTTGCTGAAAATAATTTTTGAGAACTACTTACTGAGTTCTGACATATCCTTCCAACTTGTTTAGGCAGTTCCTCCGGTTTTACATCGGGACATAAAATCATCCAACATATTGCTCGATCAGTCCATGAGAGCGAGAGTGAGTTTGCTCACCTGACGTGCCTGCATGACTCATGTTGACTGTTTATTGTTGAATGTGCTTAATTATTCCTGAACAGGTTGCGGATTTTGGGCTGTCCAAGGAGGAAATTATAACCTCAGGTGCTTCCAGTGTTCGAGGTACATTTGGGTATCTTGATCCTGAGTATGTTTCATCGAGAAACTTCTCGAAAAAGAGTGATGTGTATGGCTTTGGAGTGCTGCTGTTCGAGCTGATTACAGGCAGAAACCCCTTGCAAGGACTTATGGAACACATTGAACTAGTATGCCACTTAACCCTTAGCTCAAATTACACCATACATCAGTATGTTCATTCGGATTTTTTCGATTTCCAGGCTGTGATCGACACTGACGACAAGGTGGGGTGGGAAGAGATACTTGATTCTAGACTAAACGGTAACTTTGACGTGCAGCAGCTGAACGACATGGCCGATTTGGCTTACAAATGCATAGAACCAAAAGCCATAGATCGGCCAACCATGACTGACATTGTACAGGACTTGACTCAAATAGCCAAGAAACAAGCTGACATTGTGCTTATGGAAACTTGGATTCATACCACAAATGCTGTTTATATAGACATGTCTCGTTCCTAACATGAGTCATTTTGACCCCATTTTTGAAGAAGAAAAACATGTTCTTACAGTTCATATCAATTTTGTTAATTGACAAAAAGTTTACTACACAGACATACTTGTCGAAGACTGATCAGAGTCCAAAACCTTAGTTCCGGAAGTTGTAGATTGATCCGAAAGCAGATATTTCCCCGTGAGAATAACGGAGGCGTAGATGGCGAAGGAAGGTCTACATTTTCGCTACCGAGCATCAAAACAACTGATGACATATTAGGCCTGTCAGTAAGATCTTCTTGAACACATAACAAAGCAATGTGAATCCATCTCATGGCTATATTTACTGGACAGTCATTGATTATTGTTTCGTCTATCAGCTCGGTTTCATTCTTTTCCGTCCACATCTTCCAGGCCTAGTCGAAAGCGCATTGATGTTAAGTTATTCTATTTAATGGAAATCATAAAACAGCATTTGAAGTGTTTAGAAAACATACATATGACAAGAGACTCTGCCGCGGTTAGGGAAGCTGAAGCCACTGTTTTTTCTGCCACTGATGATTTCCAGTAACAAAATGCCGAAGCTGTAAACATCCGACTTCAGAAAATAAACCTTCCATTGCATATTCTGGGCCATATACCCACTGCAAAAAAACCGAACATTTTTACTGACATCACTTGTCAGAGGATAATTTTATAGAAAGTATTGTATGCTGAAGTCAACTTACTAAGTTCCCACAACCCTGTTGGTGTTAGCTTCAATCTGATTTCCTTCAAATATCCTGGCCGTGCCGAAATCTGAGATTTTCGGGTTCATTTCATCATCCAATAATACATTACTGGCTTTCAGGTCTCTATGAATGATTTTAAGACGAGAGTCTTCGTGTAGATACAATATCCCTTTCGCTATTCCAGTAACTATGTTAACGCGCATTTCCCAGTTCAGTACCTTCTTCTTTACAGAGTCTGCATTGCAGAAGCAAATCTAAAAATTCTGGTAGAAATTTGAAAATAATATTACTGACAGAAAACAGAAAAGGATGCCCGGACTAACCGAAGAGAAATGCGTCAAGACTAGTATTGGCTAAATACTCATAAACTAGCAACTTCTCATTTTTCTCAACGCAGCAACCAACAAGCTTCACAAGATTCCTATGCTGAAGTTTAGCAATCAACATAACTTCATTTTTGAATTCTTCTAAACCTTGTCCAGATTTTAATGATAACCTCTTGACCGCAATTTCCTTTCCATCCGAAGTTCACCCTGCATTCAACACTTACTACTCTCAGCAAAAGTATCATCAACATTACGATTTCTAGACACTTTTATCTATAGAAAGTACCTTATAAACCGGGCCAAATCCTCCTTCTCCGAGCTTATTTGAAGCAGAGAAATTATTAGTAGCAGCTGCCATTGCTGTCAAAGTGAAATAACGTACCTCCGAATTGTTTCGGTCATGCTCAGTTTCCTCTATAAAAAATACTGAGCCAGGATTTCCCGGACCATACAACAATATTTCTTGACTCAAACCCATCTCTGAGTTCACAAAAAAATCAGTATTTTTGAAGCAAGTAAGCCGATAAGTACCAGACATGCCTAAAAAGATTACATACCTTGCTTTTTCTTTTTGTTTCTGAAGTACAAGCTAAGCCACACACATAAGAGAAGAGCCCCAACAGCTGCTGCTGAAGCTACACTTATCACAATTTTGAGCGAGTTGTCCGTGCTTCCTCCATCTCCTGCAAGTATACCAGCAAGATAAGATCAATATTTCCTCGTACTCTAATGAACAAATATGTGAAAAAAGTAATGATCACCTGAAGGAGGGTCTGGTTGAGCTACAGGCGATGGTGGCAGTGCTGGCTCCTCATAAAATTTGGTTGCCTCGTACCTCAAATAACAACTTGGTGTCAGTATACGCCATCCTTGCTTCCCTTGACAGCAGTTGGGTATTTCCTTTGTCAATTGTATCAGACATTTATGACAACCATCCTTGCTAATATCTCTTGTACACTGCACTAGTCCATATCTACGCTCACGCCCATCCATGACTGTCGCGCTACTTGCTCCATACATCAACTTTGAATAAGGAACAGCATCGACTAGAGTATATATTATCCCAAGTGCACCAGCATCTGGCTCATCAGGTGTAGTATTATTTGCTGTATTATACATAACTACTGTCTGTGAATTTTGCGGAATCCCGAAAAATGTTTTATTCGAGTAACGGAGTAAACACTGATCATACCATATGACTGCAGTTTTATAATTTGAGCATAACTTTTTGACATACTCAGCTGCAGAAGTAATACATTTCTGGCATACTGAATTAGATACATCACCTCGGCATAAGAAAAGACCGTAAACTCCATTCGAGGTATCATTGTAAAATGTGGTGTCTGCAGCTCTGGATGCAAAAGAACTCAAGAGAGAATCAAGGCTTGAATTATATGCATCGTCGCTGAGTGCACCTACGGAGGGATTCGAGCAGATATGATAGCTGTAAGTCGACTGAGAGTTAACTGAATTTACAAGAATGCATAATGACACTAAGCAGCTTAAAAGGACTTCAAGCTGATTGAGATTAAACATAGGGACTAACTTGGTTTCAGAAAAACAGTTTTCTGAAACTAGAATCAAAGAATCAACAATCTCCAGGCATCCAAGAGCACAAAACTAGTTCAAACAAAATACTCGAAACGATGTTTACGAGAAATGTTATGAAAAGTAAAGCAGGATAACCTGTTTTTTCTTGGCTACTTCTACCTGTTGCCAACTAACAAGATTTACTTAGTGAACATTTGACTCAGTCGCGCATTAGATGCCTTAGAATACATTTCTCCAATGACTCGCCTGCCTTCACGGCCTGCTTTGTTTTTAATTCAAGGGGTGAAGGGGAGAAGGATGGATATACTTTTCTTACGTAAGTCTTTAAAGAAACATGCAGTAGGTAACAAAAGGAAGAAAAAACTAACCACCTTAACCTTTTTGATCTCTTCCCAGCAATCAGCATATGAATACTTCGACTTTTAGAATATCTTTGCGCAAATGAAAATCCGGTCATTAGAACATGTTCCAAGAAAAAGACGCGAAGAAAATGCTGCTGTTGTCAACTGAACTACCCCTTGATCGGAAACAATTTTCACTACGCCAATGTGTAAAGTAAAGTGGAAGCATTTTTCACTACGCCAATGTGTCGCGAGTAACAATTTTCTGTAGGTTATTTATCAGAAAGTGCCTTAAATAGTTCCGCATATATTTTCCTTTCATGGATTTGTTTGTCACCAGATAAAGGCATCTATATTGAGGTATCAACACAGCTGGCGACCGAGATGCGGCTGACGGACGAGGGAGGCGGCGGCTGGAGTGATAGACGGAACACAAAGTTTGACCTAGAAACAAAAACTTGTAATAGGGCTACGAATTGTAAAAGTAGAAACTTGTAGGGTTGGTTATCGAAATAGTCGATATTTATGGGTTCAATTGTAAATAGATAGAAAATGTAACTAACTGTAACTACCCTGTAACTGAATCAGTTATTAAAACAGATTCAACTCATTTTTCAATACAAGCAAGAAAATAGAAATTACATCTCTGAATTTTCCGATCAGTTTTCCGGCCAAGTTCAGGTCAGTCCGGCATCTCCGGCCACCAGTTCTTGGACTTTCACATGGTATCAGTTACTGTGTCGATTCTTGATCACGTTTCCGCAATTGATTTTGCATTCTGGTGTTGATTTCTTCCTTAATTCTTCAAATCCTTTCTTCTTTTGCTTTCGGATTCCAAGAAAATGTCAGATGCTCCGGCTACCATGAGTTCTGCGTCCACTGCTTTTCTTGATCCTGCAAATGATCCAATGCACATCAGTTCAAATGAGAATATTGGTGTTTCGTTAGTTGCTCAGCCTCTTGAAGGACCTGAGAACTACATTACATGGCGAAAATCAATGATAAGAGCCCTAGGATTCAAGATGAAGCTTGGATTCATATATGGCAGGTTTTCTAAGCCTGCAGATCCCTATGATCTGGCTAAATGGGAGAAATGCAACAATGCTGTGTTATCATGGATCACAAACTCAGTTAGTAAAGACATTGCTGGATCTTTGGTTCATATGGAAGATGCATCTCATGCTTGGTCTGATATTGAAGTCAGATATGGAGGCTCTAATGGCCCTATGGTCTTTGCTTTACAAGAAGAGATCTATAATCTGAAACAAGGTGATCTAAGTGTGGCTAGTTACTATAACAAGCTGATTCAGTTTTGGGCTGAAGAGGATGCTTTATGTGTGCAAGATTTATGTGAGTTAGGTGCAAACTGCAAATCTACAAAGTGTATGATGCAGAAGAAGGAGCAAGACAGGATTATGAAGTTTCTAATGGGATTGAATGAAGTTCACTTTCATATCAGATCCCAAATCCTAGCTCTTGATCCTATACCTAACATTGGCAAAATCTACAACATGGTACGCCAAGATGAGAAGCAACAAGGTCTCAATAGAGCCCTAACTATGGATGCATCAGCTTTATATGCAGGCCAAAACAACAACAACAAGCAGACTTCTAAAGGAATGTCTAACAGTTCGAACACAAAAGATCAAAGTCAAGACAAGAAAGATCTATACTGTTCACATTGCAGAATGAAGGGTCATACCAGAGACACTTGCTACAAGCTGCATGGTTACCCTCCAAACTACAAACCGGCGAGGAGAAACTCTACTGCCCCTGGTAACAGAAATAACAAAACTGTTAACAATGTAGTTACTGACAATGCTTCTGCAGGATCAGATGATAAGGCTGATAATCAAGAGCAACATGTTGATTTGAGCTCTATAAAGATGAATCAAGAGCAGCTGAACCGACTCATGGCAATACTGAATACTTGCAATGACACAACTCATATGTCAGGTATCACTTGTCTCACGTCTATTTCTATGTGCAAAAATGATTGGATAATTGATACTGGGGCTACAGATCATATTACTCCACATTTGCATTTATTGAAAGAGTTGAAGACATTACCTGTTCCTTACAAAGTACTTATGCCTGATGGGAACTTCATCCTAGTTCATCAAACGGGCAATTGTCAGTTGACACCTGAGATTACACTCATGAATGTCCTGCTAGTCCCTGAAATTAAGTACAATCTGATTAGTGTCTCTCGGTTACTATCTGATGATAAAACAGTGGTCACATTTACTAACCGTGGATGCTACCTTCAGGACCAAGCAGGTCAGATCTCTCAGCGGATTGGTGATGCTGTTCATGGCTTATTCCAGTATAAGGGCGCTGGCTCAGTGCATTGTGCATCAAAACAAAGACTCAGTTCTACTATGGCATAAGTGGTTGGGTCATGTTCCTTTTGCAAAAATGTCAAGTAGTTTGAAGATTACATTCCTAATACAGACTTTAGTTGCTCAAATGTACACTGTGATATTTGTCCGCAAGCAAGGCAATGCAGATTACCTTTCCCTATCAGCTCTACTCAGAGTACATCTATGTTTCAGCTAATTCATGCAGATGTATGGGGACCATATAAAGTGCCTACTTTAACAGGTGCTAGGTTCTTCCTTACAATTGTTGAAGATTTATCAAAATGCACTTGGACTTTCTTACTATCTAGCAAGAGTGAGGTATCTGACAAGATTATCCAGTTCTTTAAGATGGTGGAAACACAGTTTGAGAAAACTATTAAGACTATGCGCAGTGACAATGGCAAGGAATTTCTGAATTCTAAGCTATCTCAATTCCTACTGGATAAAGGGACTTTGCATCAGACAAGTTGTTCCTATACTCCAGAACAAAATGGAACTGTTGAACGAAAGCACAGGCACTTACTTGAAGTTGCCCGAGCTCTGAAATTCCAAGCTTCTATACCAGATCACTTCTGGGGTGATTGCATCCTGACTGCAACACATATCATAAATAGACTACCTTCAGTGATTCTCAAAGGAAAGTCTCCATATGAGGTATTATTTTCGCAAAAGCCAGATTTATCAAAGTTGAGAATTTTTGGCTGCCTATGCTATGCTACGAATAAATTACCTCACAAGGACAAGTTTGATAAGAGAGCTCATCCATGTGTTTTTCTTGGATATCCTTATGGTCAGAAGGGTTACAAGTTGTATAACCTGCACACAAATGACATTCAGGTCAGCAGGGATGTACAATTTAAAGAGAATATATTCCTTTTGAAAAAGAAGCAGAGATTTCAGAAGCAGTGCTACAAATGCCACAATTCAGTCCTCCAACATTTTATGCTGACAGTTCTGATGATATCAGTAATGGTCACAAGTACAAACAGACATTGCTCAGAATACTGTATCAGATAATCTTGAGTCTACAATTCCAGTCAGAAAGTCTACGAGAATCAGAAAAGAGCCAACTAAGCTTCAAGACTATGTTTGCTCTACTGTCAAAGTAACTACTGATCAGAAAATATCTCATCCTCTACTTTCTTATGTGAATTATTCAGGCTGTTCAGAAAAGTATCAGCAATTTGCAATGAATATCATGTCAGATGTTGAACCAAAGTCATATGCTGAAGCTAGCAAATATCCAGATTGGATAAAAGCAATGGAGACAGAAATCAAAGCCTTAGAAGATAATAGTACATGGCATTTGACTGAATTACCTACAGGGAAGAAACCTATTGGCTGCAAATGGGTTTACAAAATAAAAAGGAAGGCTGATGGATCTATTGAGAGATTCAAAGCTAGATTGGTAGCCAAAGGATTCACTCAACTTGAAGGCCTTGACTACCATGAAACCTTTGCCCCTGTGGTAAAAATGACCACTGTACGTACATTGCTAGCAGTGGCTGTTACTAAAGGATGGCCCCTATACCAGCTAGATGTAAATAATGCATTTTTGCATGGCAATTCTTGAGGAAGAAGTCTACATGAAAATTCCTACAGGCTTTTATAAGAAAGAGAGATCAAAAGGTTTAGTATGCAAGCTAGACAAGAGTCTCTATGGTTTGAAACAAGCTTCACGACAATGGTTCAGTAAATTCAGTGAGGCTATAATCCAGTTTGGGTTCACAGCAAGTCTCAATGATTACTCTATGTTTACCTACTCAAAGGATGGCCAATTCCTAATACTGCTAGTATATGTGGATGATGTGATTCTCACAGGCACCTCTGAAATACTTATAGCTCAGGTGAAGGCTTTTATTCATTCAAATTTCAGATAAAGGATCTAGGCAAGTTACAATATTTTTGGGGCTTGAAGTTGCACGATCTACTTCAGGGTTATTTCTGAATCAAAGGAAGTATACCCTAGAGTTGATATCAGAAGCTGGTCTAACAGCTTGCAAACCAGCACCTCTGCCTATTGATCCAAGACACAAGCTGGCACTATCTGAGTCTAATATTCTAGACGATCCTACGCCATATAGGCGCCTAGTTGGTCAGTTAATATACTTGACAGTAACAAGACCTGACATTGCTTACTCAGTTCACATTCTAAGCCAGTTCATGACAAGTCCTAGAGAAGATCACATTAAAGCAGCTCATAGGGTTCTAAAGTACCTGAAAAATGCCCTGCGCAAGGTCTGTTTTACCCTTCTTCCCAACAGCTCACGTTGAGTGCTTACTGTGACGCTGAATGGGGCTCTTGCCCGGTTACCAGAAGGAGTATCACTGGTTATGCCATTTCTCTTGGTTCATCTCTTATTTCCTGGCGAACAAAGAAGCAACAAGTTGTTAGTCGCTCATCTGCTGAAGCAGAGTACAGATCTATGGCACAAACCTGCTGTGAACTTGTCTGGATCACACGTCTTCTTCGTGATATGAAGGTCGATCAAGCAGGCCCTATACCCTGTACTGCGACAACAAAGCTGCTCTCCACATTGCTAAAAATCCAGTCTTCCACGAGCGGACGAAACACATCGAGCTTGACTGTCACATCGTGCGCCAGAACGTCAACTCAGGACTCATCCGGCCATCTTTTGTCTCGACATCTGACCAGGCAGCAGACTTGCTCACTAAAGGGTTGTCTGCTGAATCCCTCAGGTACCTCTCCTCCAAGCTCAACATGTCGAATTTACTCCACACGCTGAGCTTGCGGGGGGGTATTGAGGTATCAACACAGCTAGCAACCGAGACGCGACCGACGGACGAGGGAGGTGGCGGCTGGAGTGATAGACGGAACACAAAGTTTGACCTAGACACAACTTGTAATAGGGCTACGAATTGTAAAAGTAGAAACTTGTAGGGTTGGTTATCGAAATAGTCGATATTTATGGGTTCAATTGTAAATAGGTAGAAATGTAACTAACTGTAACTACCCCTGCAACTGAATCTGTTATTAAAACAGATTCAGCTTCATTTTCAATCTAAGCAAGAAATTAGAAATTACATCTCTGAGTTTTCCGATCAATTTTTCCGGCCAAGTTCAGGTCAGTCCGGCATCTCTTGGCCACCAGTTCTTGGACTTTCACAATAGTCAGCACACTTGCACCAATGCACTTAAATCCGCACCCCTTTTCTTCGAGTCAGCTCAAATTCCCAACTCCTCCATTTTGCTTAACTTCAATTCATCTGAGTCCAATATTTACGACAATTGCACTTTACTCGGATCCTCAGAGTACATGCTCTCTTCCATGTATCCAGTATTTGAAGGTATGGCATCCAATGCGTCAAGTTATAGCAGTGAGTTGGATCAGGGGATGGAATATATGCAACATGGTGTTGAGGATTTTGACTATGTGTTGCAGAGTTTGATGAGTTGATGAAAATGGAATATGAGTTTTTTCAAGAGTATTGGATAGAAAAGTATAGAAGTGATGGATGGATATTATGGTAGCAATAGACATGTATTTTTGTTGTTGCTGATCAGCATTTGTATGTAAATAGTATACAACTTTTATGGATGAACTCTAGTACTTGTGATAGAAATAAAAGTACATTTCCGAATTGTATGGCACATATGTTTTATTAATAGAGTTTCTTACAAAGAGTGTTGTTTCTTATATAGGGTTTTTTAGCGAAACGACCTGCCCAATATAAGGCAATTTGAGACAAACCACCCTTCGAACTTTTTTTAAAAATAACCACCCCCTCCAACTTTTTTTTAAAATAACCACCCCTTAATTACAAGTCTACTCAATCGTGACACCTCTTGCACTATTCCGACGTTGACTCCCGTTAAACAGGTCGTTGACTAGTCGGAATTTTAATTAAATGTCTAATGAATATTAATTAAATTAATTCATTCAATAAATAACTAATCTAATTGAATTAAATTTCGTACTGGACTCATCACAAATCAGAAACTCTAAATCTAAGCACCTCTACCCTTATCGACTCCACCACACACCTCAGAAGTCGAATTTCATCCAGATCTGCGACAATTGCTCAACAATCGAACCAGGTCCCACACCACTCAAATTATGCGACGCATCACCCGATCCACGTCAATAGCTGGAGCTTCGAAAAAGGTGAGTACGGTTACGGTTTATTCTGCAAATCGTTTGATTGTGTTAATGTGATGCACCACTCGATCCGCATATTGTGTTCCTTAAATTGACAACTGACTTGGTTTTACAGGAGGTTTAGTGAACTTTAGGGTGCTTTATAATGGACAATTTTTCAAGTCTTCTGTGGGTCGTTTGAAATATCAAAAAGGCGATGTGCATTACTTTGGGGATATTGATCCAGACCTTATGTCCAAAATTGAGATAGATGCTCTGGTTATTGAAAAAATTCCGTTGGCTGATCTTAAAGAGATATGGTATCTTATGCCTGGAAAATCTTTTCATGATGGACTGAAATTGGTGAGAACTAACTTGGATACGTTGGAGCTAATGAAGCATGCTGACCATGATAATTTTGTTCACATATATGCTGTGCGTGAAGGAGATTCTAGTCCACTTGATTTGAATTCAGATGGGTCTCCAACAGGAAAGTCGGCGGAAGATAATAGTTTCTCCATGTCTCAGCCAAGAGGATCAAACGGGAGAGATGTAACATGTGCGTTGCCTGAATTGACGCTGCCTAATCGGTCACCACTTCGTGCACACAGAGAAGTTGAACCTCAGACATCAATGATTAATAGACGAGAGAACATTGAGGAGGAACGGGATGTACAACTAGGAAATGATACTTCTGATGATGAAATATTTGGTTCAGAATCCAGTGATTCAGGCGTGACTTTGGTATGAAAGACAGTGAAGATGAGGATGATATTCTGTTTGATCAAAATGTGGATGAGGATGTTGTTGAAGTTGTAGTTAACTTAGGTGCTTTAGACGTGGTAACAGGGGAAGAGCAAGAAGAAGAAATGGTGGAGGAAAATTCAGATAATTTGTTTAGTTTGACGGAATCTGGCGAGGATTTGAGGCATCATAGGAGATGGCCAGAATTTAACCCACTTGTTGACTTTAAGAAGAAAATAGAGTTCAAGCGCGGAATGATATTTGGGTCAAACACGATATTTCGAGCGGCGCTTCAACAGTTTTTGATTGAAGGAGGTGGAGATTACTACTACTTGCATAATGACAAAAAGAAAGTTTCTGCATACTGTGTGAATCGATGTTCCTGCGTCATGAATCGTGCAAGAAAAAAATGTAGCTGCAGTGTCGTGAATTGCTCCTTTAAAGCCCTTGGCAGGAGGGTAAGGGATGATGGAACTTTTCAATTAAAATCATTTGTCTTGAAACATGATTGTGGTTGGCAGCGCAAGAATAAAAAGGTCACTTCAATATGGTTGGCAGAAAAGTATCTTGAAAATTACCGGGACGATCCCTCATGGAAGTTGAAGGCATTGATTAGTAAAGTTTTGAGGGATCATGGTGTAAAAATCTCCTATTATCAAGCTTGGAAAGCACGCTTCAGAGCAATGCTTACTACTCAAGGAGATGCAGCAAGTCAGTTTGGAAAAGTGTGGGATTACGCTCACACTATACTGAAAATATCTCCTGGTAGTTCGTGTTATGTGAGGGTAACGCAACAGGATCCAGAAAAAACCTATTTTCCAAAGAATGTATGTCTGCTTCGACGCATGTAAGAAAGGTATTCTGGGGGGGGGGTTGTTGGCCGATAATTGGTTTAGATGGTTGTCATAAAAAAGGAGCGTTCACTGGTCAAGTTCTTGTGGCTGTGGGAAGAGATGGTAATAACAATGTATTTCCTATTGCTTATGCGGTTGTCGAGGCTGAAAGGAAATCGACTTGGGGTTGGTTATGGAGAATTTACTGCAAGATGTTGGTGGATGTAATCCTACATTTATATCTGATAGGCAAAAGGTATTGTCATTTATATCTGTTAGGCAAGGTATTCTCATTTATCTACTTATAAAATGTTGAAACTTAACAGTATTTGTATGATTGCAGGGATTGGTCGAAACACGTAGTAAATAGGTTCCATTATCCAAGACAAGGGTATGTGTACGCCACATGTACAATAATTTCAAGAAACTGTGACCGAGAAAGGCGTACAAAGATGCAATTTGGGCTGCTGCAAGAGCTTGTACATAATCAGATTTCAAAAAAGCAATGGATGAGATTAGAACCAATGATGAAAGGGCGTATGATTATTTAATGAGTCAAGACCCAGTTACTTGGTCAAGACATCGCTTTTCTACAGAGTGTAAAAGCGATATGCTTCTGAACAACATATGTGAGAGTTTTAACGCGATGATTCTACCAGCAAGGGATAAATCAGTTGTTGCAATGTCAGAATGGATAAGAAAGTGTTTATGATGTTGTCAGGTTGTTTTTTGATGTTTATGATGTCCTTTTGATTTCTATTTATTCAGGTTTTATGTTGTCAAGTCATATGTTCTCTGGTTATTTTTCGGTGTTTATGATGTTGTTTTGATCATTGTTTCTGATTCCACAATAATATCAAGAACATGCTACATCTGGTCACCTAACTCCAGTTCGTCGCTCTCCACGGACAAAACTTCCTGCTGGAACACATAATGCTTCAGTTGTGCGCCGCTCGCCAAGGCACAAGTGACTAAGTTTGTAATGTATTGTTCGGCGAAGCAGTTAAAACTAAGTTGTATGTTATTTTAGCTATCAAAACTTGTGTAATGGTTCTCAAAACTCAGAACTTTCGACATGTTCTTTTTGGATGATGTTTGTAACCTGAACTTTATGTGCTAATGATATCAGAACTGGGATATCTATTGTAGCCATTTGCAAAGCTCACAGGATTGTAAAACACAAATGTCATTTGCAGTATATTCATTACATCACACACATGTTCACAAGGATTGACATTAACAAACATAACTTCAGAACATTACATTACAAATGTAAAATATGGTGACACATACTACTACAATCAACACAAACTGATTACAAACTCCTGATTTACATGTCACGCCTTTTCTTTCAATTTGAAGCATAATCACTTCCTGTTTTGCTTTCTCTATTTCAACTTGAGTTGTCTTTGATGAAACTTCCAACTTTAGCCACTCTATTTCAAACCGAATTAGCTTCATCGACTCCTCCAGCTGAGCTTTTTGAAGTTCAAGTTTTCGATTCTCTTTTACAAGCTTTTTAATGACAGTAGCCACCCTTTTGCTATATTCTCCATCCTTCCAAATAAAAAAACTACATGTCTTCCCTTCTAAACCATACATGCGACAACCATACAATCTTCGTACATAATTCTTTTCCATGTGCGTTATTGCTTCTTTGGCAAGATATCCGCAATAGCAGAACTTCTCATCCAAATTCTTTATCAAAATATTAGAGTTTGACATGGAAATAATCTACGATCACAGAATTATACCAATCTGCCCATATAAAGAAAGAAAACAATGAATATAATCCTAAGCATATTATCCAACACAAGTAAATCAATGAGCATTTCGAATCGGACAACCATCAAACCTGTCGAGAATCAAATCAAGGGCTCTCTCACCGTGTTTCGCAAAATTCTCATTCAATCGGAACCCAGTAACTCGACCCTGGGTTCGATGTCGAGCAATTATCGCAGATCTGGATGGAATTCGAGTCTGAGATGTGTGGTGGAGTCAAGAAGGCTAGAGGTGATGATACGTTTAGGGTTTCTGATTTGTGGTGAGTCGCGTAGGTTAGAAATTGTCAATTAGATTAGTCATTAATTAAATGAATTAATTTAATTAATAGTCATTAGACATTTAATTAAAATTCCGACTAGTCAACGACCTGTTTAACGGGAGTCAACGTCGGAATAGTGCAAGAGGTGTCACGATTGAGTAGACTTGTAATTAAGGGGTGGTTATTTTTAAAAAAAGTTGGAGGAGGCGGGTGGTTTTTGCTAAAAAACCCTCTGATATATAATATTCCCTACTTAATTTTTTTTAAATATTGTATGTTTTCTAAAAATTTCCTGACAATATTTTTATTTATTTTTAACGTTTTAAATATAAAGGATAAGTAAAGGTTACAAGAGGACATGTATATTTTTATAAGATGGAAGGACATGATCACAACCGTTGCTTTTTATTGATCTAACAGTTGATATTGATAACCGTCAATCCCCAACCGTCCTTGTTTTTTTGCAAATTCAACCGCCTAATTAATTAAAAACCAAATTTAATCTCAACCGTCGAATCAATTAAATTAGTGGCTAAGATTACGTCTTTATGTCTCTCAAAATATTTATGTCTCCCTACATTCTAACTCATAAAGGATATTATTAACGGCCTTAACTAAGAGTTCTTATTGACTAATAGAATATTTTAGCTTGGTTCACATAAATTCTTCTAAAATTTTAAAAGTTGTTGTGGATAAGTAAATTCCAATATTATAAATATGGGTTTTCTATCGAAAATCACCTTCTCAATAGCTCCATTTTAATGAAAGTATCCCTTCATTTTTTTTGATATAACCACCATTCAATTCAGAAATCGTTGAATTGTGACATGCCACCACTGGTCCCGACGTCTTGCCGAAAAATTAGCCCTTGACTTACTTGACCATGATGTAAATCAAAATTCTCCATCCATATATTAACCATTACACTTTAATTTGACTTCATACTTATTTAATTGGAGCTTTGATAATCCAATTCATAACCCCTAAGATCATCTACATCCACAAATTCAACAAATCGAAACTTTTCTCTCAAAATTGATCTTCATTAAAGTTCATTTAACTTTATTTTGAGTCAAAATTGAATTTAAATCATAGTCAACGATCAATTTTGTGGCAAAAGACGTCGGAACCGGCGATAGGTGTCACAGTTAAATGATTTCTTAATTGAATGGTGGTTATGTCAAAAAAAGTGAAGGGGTGATTTCGTTAAAATTGAGCAATTAAGAGGGTGATATTCGGCAAAAAATCCTATAAATATTTAGTATTGTTGAATATTGACTCCACAATCTAGTAAGACTACAAATATGTTGGAGCGGAAGTTTGCAAGATCTTAGGTTAGTACAAATTCGTAAGCTAATCAATATATATCTACTAATCAATGATAGTTGAATTGAATTGGAAACTCTTCTATATTTATATATAATCAATGATTATGTGTGAAAAATCATGACTCTTTTTGAAGAAGTACACGCTTACTCAAAGAGTGTCTATATATTTACATGTATCGATCTCATGATTCATGTGTTTTTAGCGATCAACAACATAAATTAATCACCTTAATTTGATTAATTTATATGAAGACAGTACAAATTAAATTGCACTGCAAGTGGGAGCGGCTGTGAGTGTGTCAGTAAACTGTAAACGTGGTGAGGATAACCATGGTTGATGAGGTTTTATTAATGGTGTTCACACGCATGCAAGGGAACAAAAACACTACTAGTTAAACTCAATAGAGTGGGATATAGATGAGACAATTACTAGTGGCTAGTGTTCACACTTACTCCCTCCGTCCCATTTTGAGTGTCCCATTTTGAGTGTCCCATTTGAGAACTTTCACGGAATGGAGGGAGTATTAGACAAATCCTGAAAGTACAAAACAAATGAGCATTTGACGAAAGTAGGCACATAGATCTAAACAAGAAGATGCAAGCTTATTAAGAATGAAAATCCTAGTAGAGTAATTGTTTTTTAGACACAACTATATGATTTTCAAGATATTCAACGTGGGTGCTTGACAATCATTTTAATCAAGATATCAGGATGAGAAACCTCAAGGTCCGTTGAAAATTCAAAATGGTATGTTTAACTCATATTGTGATTGGTAATGGCTACTCTTCAAGTAGTCATACTTTTGTGGTCTATTCTTTTTCTTATGGCTTTATTGGCAGGCGATGGTTGAAGAAGTGATTGTCAATCTCAACAAATAAACAAGGAACTGTTATAATCAGGCTTGTAAGGTGCTTGGTCAAGGAACTGTTAGGTTGAAGTTGCAGAGTGGGCATGATTTTGTTTTGTCTGGTGTAAGGTTTGTCCCTGATTTGAAAAGGAACTTGATATCCCTTGGTATGCTTGATCAGTTAGGTTATGTGTTTAAAACTGAAAAGGGTGAAATTAGTGTCACTAAGGGTGGAGGTCATGGTCTTAAGGGAGTTAAGAGTAATGGCTTGTATATCTTTTGTGGTAGTACTGTTGTGACCCCTGAAGTGAATTTACACAGCCTAGGTAATGATAGGACTGCATTGTGGCATTTGAGGTTAGGTCATGTTAGTGAGAATGGCTTAAGGAAACTGTCACAGATGGGGTTTCTAGGAAGAGATCAGATTAAGAAACTTGATTTCTGTGAGAATTGTGTATTAGGGAAATCTAGCAAGTCTAGTTTCAGTACTAGTATGCATAGGTCTGAAGGTGTGCTAGACTACATACATTCTGATTTTGGGGGCCTACTAGAACTAAATCCTATAAAGGCAAGAGCTATTTTATGACTTTTATAGATGACTATTCTAGGAGAGTTTGGATTTATTTTCTAGTTCATAAGACTGAAGCTTTTGATGTGTTCAAGACTTGGAAATTGTCTGTGGAAAAGCAAACTGGTAAGAAGGTAAAGAAACTCAGGACTGATAATGGTCTGGAGTATTTGAATACTGACTTCTTGAGGTTTTGCAAGGCTGAAGGTATTGTGAAACACCATACAGTGCCTGGTAATCCCCAACAGAATGGCTTGGCTGAGAGGTATAACAGGACAATTCTAGAAAGGGTGAGATGTATGTTATTTCATTCTGGTTTGTCTAAGATGTTTTGGCCTGAAGCTGCACATACTGCCTGTTATTTGATTAATAGGTGTCCATCTACTGCTATAGATAATAAAACACCAATGCAAATGTGGCTATAGACTATAGTATGCTCAGGGTGTTTGGTTGTTTAGCATATGTGCATGTGAAACAAGATAAACTAGAGCCTAGGGCATTGAATGTGTGTTTATTGGATATCCTGATGGTGTTAAAGGTTACAAGTTATGGTGTATTGAACCTGGTAATAAAAAGGTGATCCTTAGCAGAGATGTAGTGTTTAAGGAGAACATATTTCCTTTAAATCTGTTGATGAGTCAATAAATATTCCATATTGTCTGTTAATACTGATTCCTACTGTAAGTACTAACCCTAACACCACTGATGAGGTGGAGTTAGATGAGACTGCTGTTCAGAGCAGATCAAGGGATTTGATTGCAGGTGGAGCCAGTGGTGTTGATGAAGATGAACCTGGAAACCAAGAAGTTGATCAGGAAAGTGAGCTGAGTAACTATCAATTGGCCAGGGACAGACAAGAAGACAAGGAGTGAATAAGCCAATTAGATACAGAGGAGATGAAGGAAGTCTAGTGGCTTTTGCTTTCAATGTTGCTGAAGAAGTGGATTTTGCTGAGCCTAGATCTTACAAAGAAGCCTGTAGATCAAAGGATTCTGATAAATGGAGAAAGGCAATGCAAGAAGAAATGGATTCATTACTGAAGAATCACACTTGGGAAATTGTTGACAAACCTGCTGGTAAAAAGTTGGTCAGTTGCAGATGGTTGTTTAAAGTAAAGGAAGGAATACCTGGTATTGAAGCTCCAAGGTTTAAAGCTAGCTAGGTTAGTGGCTCGTGGTTTTACTCAGGAGGAAGGGGTAGATTATAATGAGATTTACTCACCAGTGGTGAAGCACAAGTCAATCCGGATTATCTTGGCTATGGTGGCTCAGTTTAATTTGGAACTAGCTCAGTTGGATGTTAAGACTGCGTTCTTACATGGGAACTTGGAGGAAGAGATTCATATGTGTCAACCTGAAGGATATGAAGTTGGTGATCCAGATAAGAAAGTGTGTCTGCTGAAGAAATCTTTATATGGGCTCAAGCAGTCTCCGAGGCAGTGGTACTTGAGATTTGACGAGTTCATGCTTAAGCAGAGGTTCAGCAGATCCAGTTATGACTGGTGTGTTTATTACAAGGAATTGACAAGGGGTAACTTCATTTATTTGTTGTTATATGTCGATGATATGTTGATTGCATGTCGGGATGAGGCTGAGGTAATTAAACTGAAGGATCAGTTGAAGACTCAGTTTGAAATGAAGGACTTGGGAGAAGCTAAGAAGATACTAGGAATGGAGATTTCTAGAGATCGAGCAAAAGGTACTTTATGTTTGAGTCAAACTGGTTACTTGAAGAAAGTGCTGGACAGGTTTGGATTTAGTGATGTTAAACCTGTGAGTGTACCTTTGGCACCTCATTTTAAGTTGAGTAATGATCTGTGTCCGAAGAATGAGGATGAGGAGTTTGAGATGAGAAACGTACCATATTCAAGTGTAGTTGGTTGTCTCATGTATGCTATGGTGTGTACTAGGCCTGATTTGGCAAGTGCAGTAAGTCTGGTAAGCAGATACATGGCTAATCCTGGAAAAGGTCATTGGTTAGCTGTGAAATGGATAATGAGTATGAAGGGAACTGTTGAACTGGGTTTATGTTATGGTGGAGCTCTGGTGAAATGAGGGTGTGTGTCAGGATTTGTTGATTCAGATTTTGCTGGAAGTCTTGATTCAAGGAATCTCAGACTGGGTTATGTTTTAATGTGTTTGGTACTGCTGTTTCATGGAAAGCTGGATTACAGTCTGTTGTAGCATTGTCTACTACTGAAGCAGAGTTTATGGCAATTACAGAAGCTGTTAAGGAAGCTATTTGGATGAAAGGTGTATTAAGACAGTTGGGCATTACTCAGAAATGTGTTGAAGTTTTCAGTGATAGTCAGGGAGCTATTCATTTGTCCAAGCATCAGGTTTTTCATGAACGTTCGAAGCATTTCGACATTAAGTTGCATTTTATTAGAGAAGTTGCAGCAACTGGAGAGGTCAAGGTGATCAAGATTGATACTTTGGAAAATCCTGCAGACATGTTAACTAAACTTGTTCCGTTGAGCAAGTTTGAGTTGTGTCTTAGTAGAATCAGATTGAAGCAGGTGTAGTACTGTTAAAGAGGTTTGCTATGGTGAGAGGAATGTACAGCCAAGGTGGAGATTGTTGAATAGTGGCTGGAATTCCTGTTCTGTTCAATCTCTGTTCAAGGTCTGCGTAAGATGTGCTGAAGCAAGAGATTGATATTAGAATGAGGAGGATGACGTGGATATTTGGAACGTTGCGTTTGGATAAGTGTTATTGTTGCTGACGTGTTGCTGACGTGTCGGTTTAATGATCGAGTATTTAAACTCATAGGCAGGTGCGCGCTGGAGATAGATTCACTTCTACAATCATCTTCACAATCGTCTTCGTTCTCAAAATTGATTTTTGTAATCTACGTCCAAGAAAGCGATCAAGGCTACGTGCTGTAATCGACGGAAGCTTTGGTAGTGTTAAGTACTGAAGTTGTTGAGTAGCTGGTAGTCTGGGAAGGTAGCTTTGGTAGAGGTTAGATTTCAATTAAGAAGTTGATTAGATTTGAGGCTTGAGCTTGATCAGGTGTATTTGTAATTGATGTAATTGTCTTGTATGTGGAAATTTTGTCATGGAAAAATGAATCTTGATTGTCTTGCATATCAAGTAATGTATGATGAATGTGAAATCTACGTATATCAATGATACATTATGTATTATTGATACATAAATCTCTATCAAGGTTAAGTTTCAGGAGGACATTAAGCATTTGTGAGATGGTTGGACGAAATCTCAACCGTTGATTTGATTAATCTGACGGTTGAGATTAAAGTTAGTATTTATTAAAGTTGACGGTTGAATTTGCGAAAAACACGTGGCGGTTGGATTTAAAGGTTTTTTTACTTTTGATCTCATTCGTTGAATTGGTAGAAATCAACGGTTGAGATATTGTCTTCCGTCGTACAAAACTTTAGTTGTCTCCCTAGAACCTTTTCCATCTCTATCATATTGCATTCTATATGGACACAAGAAATGGTTTAAGAGGACCAAACAATTTATATAAGACAGAAGAACATCATATTGACCATTGATTTCTATTAATTCAACGGTTAATATTGATAACCGTCAATCTATAATCGCCTAGTATTTTTTGCTAATTCATTTAAATCAATTAAAAAACAATTTAACTTGAACCACTAGATTAATTAAAATTAACGGTTGAAATTAAGTGTTAGTGTCTTACAAAAATTTATTTGTTTCACAAGATCGATGCGCATGTTTTTGTCGCATCGTAGCCTACATCAGTAGAGAGTAGAGACAGGAGACAAATATGTGTGATAGATACATTACTTAGCATCGGAAAACTCGTAATATTTTATCATATATATATGGCATGGAGTTTGAACAATGAATTTCGTTGAAATTGAGAAACAAACAACAGAAGCATTATTGAATGTGAACATGGAAAATCAAACATGCAAAGACTAGTCAAACCCAATCAACTTGTATTTTCTTCCAAATCTTACTTTTCCTTATTTTCCACAAAACACGTGTGAATCTCAACACCACATCCACACATTTGGAGTACAATCTATATTTCTCCATCAGAGGTTTGTCAAATTTAATTCTAAGTATTTACTACTCCCTCTGTCCCGCTTTGTTTGTCCACTTTCCATTTTAGGTGTCCCCTTAAGTTTGTCCACTTTTCTTTATTCTCAACCACACATTCTACTTTTTACTCATTTACTTATTAATTATTTATTCTCAACCACACATTTTATACCTTCTTTCTATCTTAATTACCGTGCATTTTGTGCTTTTGGACAAACAAAGCGGGACGGAGGGAGTACATTGGACCTCATCAACGATTGTTTCATGTTCTAGCTAATATCGTACAGATTGATAAATGTTTTTTTTTTATTCATACAGATTGATAAATGTTGAAGTTGATGGAAATTTCAATGTGGGGAACTCTGGTTTGTATTGAAGACGAAACTTATCGATTCGTACATCATGTTACTATTAAGATTTTTGATCGATTATTTGTTTGTTGTTCATTTCGTATGACAGAACTTAAATTTAGATTAATGAACCCAATGATTAATACATTCATTTTTTAATCATGGACTTACCAATACATGCTTGAAACAATTTGTCACAACCTTTTAAGTTCTATAATATTTTTTGCAAATTAAAAAACTATTACCCGACTTTTCTTTTTGATGGAAAAAATACCCAAGAAGCTATTGGAGTTGTGCTTTTGAGTCTAAAGTATTACCCTTGAAAAAATGGGCCTGAGCTATGCATGATGATACGTAAAGCTATATGAGGGCTGATCAAACCTAATCTTGAATTTTGTTGAAACTTGAATGTGCAATTTAAGTAAATCGAATAAAGATTGCATCACTTAATCAAACTTTGGCCGGCACGTCCCATTTTATTAAAATTATTTTATTCATCGCTCAAAAACTGAACATAACCAAAACTTAAGACAAAAATACACTCAAAAAAGTTTGAACCACTGATCTCTGCTAACAATTACCGAATTAGGAACTGCTAAGCCACTACTTCTTGTCCCAATACATCTCCTGTTAAAACATGCCTCATGTTACATGCTGCAAAGGCACAGTGGAAGGTGAAATGCAACATTGGTTCCAGATGTTGGAAAACACAAGAGCTCACTGTTATATATACACAAATGCAATCCTTGGCATGAAATTACAGGTACTGAATAAATAGACAGGGCGGACGAATGGACATGTCAACTTCTGTTTTCTATATATATTGTATTTGTTACTCAAGAAACCAAGCAAAGCGCAAGCCTGCAATATAAACATTTAGAACCCTTCTAAACTTGGCCTTCTACCGATGCTTGTGGTGGACTTCCTTGACTCTTGTTGATAGAGTTCAGTCAATGAGAGGCTGGAGCAAGCTCGGGGAGGAAGAGACAAAGGCAACGGAGCAGACAGATGCATATATGAAGTAGGATACTGGGTCCTTGATGGTGGAGATGGAGATAAACTTGTCTTTGGTGCCGGGGTGCCTGTCAAATTGAGACTGGATGATCTAGCTATGTGTCTTTTGGCAAGGCCACTGCCAGGTTCCTGCAAAGGATATCTAGCTGGATATTTGATGTCTTGCATTCTCTTGAGACCTTCGACAATGTTCCTCATAGTTGGTCGCTCTGATGGGTCCTTTTGCAGGCATCTCTGAATTAGGTCAGCAACTGTACGACCTGCTTTGGTTGGGTAGCGCCCTTTTAACTGTGGGTCCATGATTAGTGTCAGCCGCTGATCATCAGAAAGAAAAGGTCGGCTCCATTTCACTAAATTCATTTCTTCTTTTGGATGCCTACTATCAAGATTTTTTCTTCCCGTAATTAACTCGAGAAGGACAATGCCAAAACTCCACATTGCTTTTTGGAGTGACTAATCCTCTGTCTAACGTTTCAAGTGGAAGGCTTGCCTGATACAATATCATTAATTGTGTTAAAAAGACAAGACAATAGTATTGACTATTGACATGTCTACGTGAGGAAAAATGAAGAGATGAGTACTTACGGAACCATTTGCAATTTCTGCTTCGGGAATCTGCCCCGCACAACCATATCCGGAAAGCTTAGCACTAAAATCTTTGTCTATCTGTATATTGGCAGTACAGAATTCTGTGTACATAGCCTGTTAAAAACGACACCATTCAACAACTGTACTTACAGGCAGCATAATAATAATTTAAAGTATAGCAGCATGAGTGCGAGTGATGAACTTGAAATTAGTTTGGAGCCATACAAGGGGCCAGGGAACTAGAGTCTTCTGATAGTTTAATATGCGAATATGCAACTGGATGATCTTTACCTGGAACGGTCCTTCTTCATGCAGAAAAGCAAGACCTTGAGCAGCACACAATGCAACTTTCATACGAGAAGTCCAGTCAAGGGGTGGCCCATCTGATGTACCATGCAAAAGACTGTCTAGGCTCCCATGTGATAGCCTTTCGTACACCAACATCCTGTTTTCTGATCCATCCCGTGCATGATATCCAAGAAGTTTACATAAGTTGGGGTGTTGTAGCGAAGCCAGAGTATTAACTTCACCGACAAAATCCTTCAAACTCTGGATAGATGAGTGTAAATCAATATTATATAAATTGTAAGAAAAATAACAGCTGGCATGTAATATTAGCAATTGATGTGATTAAGTGCCATTTAGAGAAAAATGAAATACATTGTTGTGACAAGGTGCCAGCCTGGCATTGAAACTAGAAAACAATAACAAAATGACCAAAGAATTATCAGATCAATATTTCGGTATCAGTTACAAAAGGTATTCACACTTCACAGAAGTTTATGAAGGCAAGATAAGTATTATGTAGGTAGAACCTAATGCACATACATATATGCTTGGATGATAATATTCGGACTGCAGGATATTTCACTTTCTTACAAGTTACAATTTCTTAACAAGTATGAAGTGAAGGGCAACATATCGCTTTCATAAATAAGATATGATCAGCGATAGTGTTAATGTGAAAAATCACTAAGAAAATTAGAAGGAAGAAAATGCAAGGTAGGTATAACCGTATAAGCATACCATGAGATACAACCACTAAGAATATTGAGTTGTTACCTGAGTTGAAGAGTGAAGACGAGAAACAGTGGCATCAATCTTTCTCGAACTAGATAAATCCACCCCAAACGAAGCTTTGTACATTGTTGAAGAAACGCCTTCCGACATGCATCGATCTGGACAAAAGCTATGACAGGCAGCTGAAATCTCCTCAAATGAGAAATGACGGATCATTGTTAGAGGAGGAAGGGGCAACGGTCCAGAAGCATACAAAGGACCACTCATAGCAGACACTGATTTGAAGCTTTCCAATTTATTCAGAGTTCCGGACACATGAGGCGAAGGCAGGGGCAACGGCTGAGGACTTGGTGGTCTTTGCTCCTTAAGCGATCCACCTCGTGACCTCATCTCTTCATGATAACCGTATTCAGCAGATGAACCCACGTCATGATCATTAAAACTCGACGAAACAGACAATCCCCATGAACTATTGTTTTCACTTCGACCCACCTTCTGAACAGGCTTAACTCTAGTTTTAAAACTCGACGGCGCTGATTGTAATGAGCGTACCGGAACCTTCGGTTCGGGAAGCGCAGTTGGTGAATGGTCTATATGCTCAATTCTATGAACAAATGACGTCTGCCTCTTTTTCTTACTCTTCGAGCTGGTAAAACACCCCATCATGGGTACAAACTACAATCCTACAAACAAAATATACATAACATCATATTCTCTTTTATTGAGAGTCAATTTGCAAAACTACAGAGTAATCAATTCAAGTACAGTAACATGCGATCAGATTTGTACTACTCAAATGAATGGTCATAAAATCAACATCTGAGCTCAGATCTCTGGCATCAGACAAACACAAATACACATCACAAAAACCTAATCAAATCAACAGAAAACCCTAAAATCAAGAAAAAATGAAACCCTGAATGAGAAACCGATTGAAAGAGTTATGCAATTAGATATTAAACATGAAAAGCTAAGCAACAAAAACACACCTGGAAGCTTCGATCGGCGGCGAATGGGGAGATTGAAACCCTAAAATGGCAGAGAGAGCGAGCTGCGAAGGAATCAATGAAACAAAATTATAATTTAAAATTAAAAAAAATGAAAAAGGGGAGGAAATAAATGAAAGAGAATAAGAGATGATGATGAAAGATGAACTCTAGTCAAACCTGACAATTATTTAAATATTGAGAAATTTAATGTGAATTGTGTTCTTCATTTATTTTTTAAATTGTCTGTACAAGTGTTTTTGTTTTCTTTTTGTTTCATTTTGAATTTGAATTTAGTAATTCCAAATAGTGAAAAAAATTACTCATTCCGTCACGTATTATAGTGAATGCTTCTTTTTGTTTGTCCAAATATACTTCACGTTTCACGTTTCGAATATTCTCATCTATTCTCGTATTAACTTCTCTTTCATCATTTATTATTATACTTTTTAACTTCTTTTATCATTTTAATATTAACTCAAATCATCTTTTTATCTAATTCATCTCTTTCTTCATTTAATATCTTTCTATAGTCAATTTACTCATATATTCTTAATTTCTATGTTTAATACCAAATATTCACTATAATAAGAAACGGAGAAATTAATAAGATAAGAAAATGTCATGAAAAATGTTGGGTCACTCAATCCAAAATGTTTATCCTAAAATTTTGGATTTTGTGGAGCACTTTTGTGAAATGGCAAGGCTTGATGCGATTTCTTGGATAAATAACAAAAAGAAAGTATAAAATAATGATGTGATAGAGAGCTTGAATTAAATTAAAGTGGAACTGAAATAGAAAAACGTGTTCAACCACTAAAATTGAAAACGAGAAGCAGAACAAAGAGTAGTCTAAGTTAGGTGTGCTGCTGAAGCCGACTTTTCCACATTTAAGACCTCGACTATAAAACAACATGTAACGAATGGCGCACCAAACCACTTACATTAATAAGTTATAATTTAATTTTCGATCAAAAAAAAAGTTATAATTTAATTTAAAATCAGTTTTGTTTGTAAGTAGGTGAGAACACTAATATTGATTAACAATTTATAATTATTTCGAATTAATCAAATCAAGCTAGTAATTTTTTTGATAATCATAATCTAAATTTATATGTTCAAATAAATCTTTTATTTCATAGTTAACTAATCTTAATCCAAAATTGTCCATATGCATTAAAATAGTTTCACCTTTATCATATTAGACTAATTCGTTCAACGTACGGCGCCTCGATTTAAGTAACATCTCGGTCTCTATCAAAAGTAGGAATATTGAATTTTGTCATACTGAATTATCTTAATTACTAAAAATGCTGTTTGTATTAGTGCTATGTGGAATTGTAGACGATAAATAATTGTGAAATGAAAGTACATGATTCAACTGTAAATTTAATTAATCTAACAAAATTGAAATTGATTTTTTAAATAATTAGACGATTAAATTTGTAAAATATAATCATAGAAATCACAAAAATATCATGCATTAAATTATAAATTATCAATAATTGAAATTAAGTATGACATCTTACAAAATATAAAATGTCCTCCCGTTAACTTGCTCGGTGATTACGTTGTAATTATTTTGTCGAATGAATTTAAAAGGTGGTCAAACGGATCTGTTGAGATTGAGATCTCACAAAAGTTATGGACGTTGGATCTAACTAATTGATAGAACTATAATCGTATGAGATTCGAGTAACGCTCAATTACGACTCCGCTCTTAGTCTGCGATACCTGCGACCCTCTTATTCGAGTGCTGGATCAATTGATCCAACGGTCATGAATTTGCACTTTTGCATTTTTATCGTTTGGTGCACATTTTTTATCGTTTTGCGGATGCACAAATGCATTTGTAAATGTGTATATGAGTAAGGTTCTAGGAGGACCGATAAATATATGTGAGACATGATTTCAACCGTTGATTACTAATAATCCAACGGATGAGATTTGATTCAAAAAAGTAACCGTCACTTTCAACCGTTAGGGTTTTTTACAAATCCAACCGCCCATTATATAAAAACCAACTTTAATCTCAACGGTATATTAATCAAATCTAATGGTTGATTTTGAAAGAGCATTTATAATAAGAAGACTGCAACGGAGAGTTCCAAAAATGTGGGCTTGTGTTTATTAGCATATTAAAATAGTTGAATAAGGGGGCCCATTATTGGCCCATTTGGTTTCCTATATATATCTAGTTATGTATTACTATGAACCCAATTTTGCATTATATGAAACCCTAGCCGCTTTGTCTTGTTTTGTCTTGCTTGATTTCTACATGGTATCAGACGCCGTATTTCGATCCAGGGTAATTGATCGAAGAAGATTACAATAGCAACATCAGTTTTCGCGGATCGAAGTGAATTCTCTATCCATCATTCCAAACAATAAGAAGGCAATTTTGACACTAGTTTATGTGAATCTAAAGCTCGGGAAAACGCATGAAGTTGTTTCCATCTTGAAACATAGTAACCGAGTAAGATTCCTCTCAGGCATGTAATAAATTTCAGCTTGTTTCAAAGTTGAGATATGCCCTTTTTTTCTTGGAGTTTGTTTTGGATTCGAATTGTTTGTTTGAATTGGGTTTCTGAGATGGCTTGTCGTAAAGTTGCACCGGATGAGTGTGCATTTTGTAAGAAGAAGGGACATTGGAAGTCTCAGTGTCCGCTGTTATTGAACAGAGGAAAAATGCAGCAGCATCAGCGACAACAGAATTGTCCACCTCAGTTCACTAATACCGTTGTTGCACCGTCTCTAGATAAGTCTATGTTTGAACAGTTCCAGAAGCTTCTTTCATCACAGCCTCATGCGATGTCTGCCTCAAAAGGTTTGTCATCATCAGCAGCCTCAGGTATATCATCCTCTTTGTGGATTCTTGATTCGGGTGCCTCACACCATATGTCTCCTCACTTTTCATCTTTGTGTCATTATCTCGTCATTCATCCCTTCCCGTTATAACTGCTGATGGCACTCCTATGTCATTGGAGGGTGTCGGTTCTGTTATTACACCCCATATTTCTCTCAGTGATGTCTATTATATTCCTAGTCTTACTATAAACCTTGTGTCTGTCAGTCAATTGTGTGAATCTGGCTTATTGATCACATTTTCTTCTTCTTCTTCTTGTTGTGTACAGGATCCACGATCTCAGAAGGTGATTGGGACAGGCCGTAGGATGGGTACACTCTATGTCTTGGATGAACTCAAAGTATCAGATGTGGCTGCATCTAATGTTGATTTATCTGCTTTTCGTTTAGGTCCTCTATCATCTGAATTCTACTTGTGGCATTCTCGTTTGGGTCATGTTTCAGCATCTCGTTTACGTTTCTTAGCTTCTACAGGAGCATTAGGACATTTGAAATTTCATGATATATCAGACTGTAGTGGTTGTAAACTTGCAAAATTTTCGGCATTACCTTTTCCAAAAAGTATTTCGTCATCTCTTGCTCCTTTCGATATTGTGCATTCTGATGTGTGGGGACCTGCTCCTGTGACTACTAAGGGTGGCTCTAGGTATTATGTTTCGTTTATAGATGATTATACTCGGTATACTTGGGTCTATCTTATGAAGCGTAGATCTGATTTTTTGGGTATTTATCGTGACTTTAGAGCTCTTGTCCAAACACAACATTCTGCTGTCATTAAATGTTTTCGTTGTGACTTAGGAGGTGAATACACTTCTAATGAGTTTTCTCAGTTACTTGCTTCTGATGGAACCATTCATCAAACCTCATGCACTGACACTCCTCAACAAAATGGTGTCGCTGAGAGGAAACATCGTCATCTAGTTGAGACTGCTCGCTCATTTTTACTGTCTGCCCAGGTTCCTAGTTTGTTTTGGGGAGAAGCTGTCCATACTGCTGCCTATGTTATAAACAGAATTCCAACATCTCATAATTCAGGTTTGTCACCCTTTGAAAAATTATTTGGTAATGCTCCTGATTATACCTCTTGCTGTGTGTTTGGTTGCACCTGTTTCGTGCTTCGACCTCACGTCGAGCGTGATAAATTGTCTCCTAAGTCTGCTTTGTGTGTATTTTTGGGTTATGGTATTGGTCAGAAGGGATATCGTTGCTTTGATCCAGTTAGCCAGAAATTATATGTCTCACGTCATGTAGTGTTTCTAGAGCATATTCCGTTCTATTCTGTTCCTGCTAGTTCTCATAACATGACTCAGTCTGATCTTCGTTGTATTGATCCTTTTGATAATGACACTAATGATGATAGACTCACTGATACTTTGGTTCCCGAGACATGCACACATCCGTCTATTCCTACTACGACTGCTCAGTCATCTGATGAGATTGTGGATCAACCTCCAGTGCGTCAGTCCACTCGTCCTCGTAAGTCCACTAGACTTCCTGATTTTACATATTCTTCATACTCTACTTCCTTTGTTTCATTTCTTGTGTCACTTCACTCTTTGTCTGAGCCTTTATCCTATAGAGAGGCTGTTGTTGATCCCCTTTGGCAGGCTGCTATGGCTGAGGAACTTGCTGCTCTGCATCAGACACATACATGGGATATTGTACCATTGCCTTCGGAAAGCGAGCTATTGGCTCACGTTGGGTCTATAAGATTAAGACCAAGTCAGATGGATCAGTGGAGAGATATAAGGCACGTCTTGTTGCTAAGGGGTATTCACAGGAATATGGCATGGATTATGAAGAGACTTTTGCTCCGGTTGCTAAAATGACTACCATCCGCACTTTGATCGCAGTTGCTTCTGTCCATCAGTGGAAGATATCTCAGATGGATGTTAAAAATGCCTTTTTGTATGGTGACCTTCACGAAGAGGTCTATATGACACCCCTCCTGGTGTTGAACGACAGCCCGGACATGTGTGCAAGCTGCGCAAAGCTCTTTATGGTCTTAAACAAGCTCCCCGAGCATGGTTTGAGAAGTTCTCCACAGTGATTACCTCTCTTGGTTTTATTCCCAGTCAGCATGATTCTGCTTTATTTGTTAAGCGAACAGGTGCAGGCCGAATACTTATGTCCTTGTATGTTGATGATATGATTATTACCGGTGATGATTGTGATGGAATTGAGTCATTGAAGTCAGACTTGGCTCGGTGTTTTGCTATGAAAGATTTGGGTTCGTTGCGTTATTTTTTGGGTATAGAAGTGGCATTCTCTCCGAAGGGTTATCTTCTCTCACAGTCTCTGATACCATGATAAATTGCAAGCACATACTGGATCAATCCCCAGTTTGACCCAAAAGTCGACTTGCAGGTCATGGTTCATGACCCAATATATACTTTGCAATTACCAATCAATTACTCGATGTGGGACAACTTGTCAGCTGACATTCTTTATTATTCAACAGTGTTATCTTAGTCATCTAAAACTGCAAGGACAAGGACTTCCAAATCACCCTACTCATTATGAAGTGACCCCATGGAACAAAGTTATTTTATGTCAAGATCAAGTTACATGTGAAGTGATGTCCCCTATTTATAAAAAGCGCAATGGTGCCATTGAGATAATCTATCCTCCTTGATTTGGCTAATTGAGGAAAATTCTATTCTGGCCAATGGCCCGCAGCAGTGTGGAGGATCCCACTTATACCTTTCACCATCTCCTCATACATGTGGTACGTTTGATCTTAAGAAATATTTTTCTTCATTTACAACAATCTTTGATGTACACTCATTCAATTTTCTAATTAGAGTAGAAAAGAACTGAGCTTCAGCCATAGCGCAAGAGAGAATAAAAGCGCAGAGAGCAGCAATCAGAGAGCAAACATGTCTCACTCGCAACTTGGTTTGGAGAGATTGCCTATGGAGGCAGAAGACTATCGTAAAAGGAAAAAGAAGTAATCAATGTGTTTGTTAGGGTTTTGGAGATGGACGGCTGATATTCATCTGTCAAAATTTCACATTCCCTCTTTTTTACTTTCAATTTCCCCTAATTATAACGAATGATGTGGCTAATTATTATTGGTTAATATATGTTCACTCGGATAGCAATCTCAACCCTTCATTCAACTTTTAATTCTAACCCTTGGATAGATCCATATAAGAAATTGTAATATAAATATTTAAATTAAATTATGCATTCAACTTTTGTTATTTTATTTATATGAATATTTATCCATTTATGGAAACTAAATTTTAAAAGTAAATACACATTGTAGTTGCAATAATTAATGGACACGATTTCATGTGGCATATAAATAAAAAATTAATGAGCCAGAATAATTTTTACTTATTATAAAATCGTATTAAATTAATAAAATTAATAAAATTAATAATAGAAGAAATCAATAAAATTAATCAAATCGTACTGAATTGCACTTATTATATTTGAATATCTAAATGTTAGATTAAAATTGAAAGCATAATTTTTTGAATATATTAATCTAATTAATGAAATTTAAATATTAAAATAAATCAATTAAATCCTAATAACATGCTAAATCCATAAGAATCAAATTTAATCTTACAAAATTTAAGGAAGCATACTATATAATGATTATAATATAAATCGATTTACACTTAATATCAAATTTAAGTAATACAAATTTAAGTACCAAATTTAAAGTTTAAGGGTTTAGTTTAGAATAAATGATCAAGCATATATTACACATCTTATATCCTAGGCTTATACCCCAACCCTTAGGCTTATACTCCAAACCCCAAACCCCAAATCCTTAGGTTTTATACACTAAACCCCAAACCCTTAAGCTTATACCCCAAACCCCAAACCTTAGGCTTATACCCTAAACCCAACCCTTAGGCTTATACCCTAAACCCCAACCCTTAGGCTTATACCCTAAACCCCAACCCTTAGGCTTATACCCCAAACCCTTAGGCTTATACCCCAAGCCCCACACCATTAACCCTATATCTCAAATCCCAAATCCTATACCCCAACCATTAACCAATTAAAAAGTATTATTTCTAAATATATGAAAATTGAATGATGAAATTTAAATTTTAAAATAAATCCATTTACTTTTAATAATATGCTAAGTGCATATGTATCAACTATGTATCAAATCCTTTACCCTATACCCCAAACCCTATACTCCAACCCCAAACCCCCAAACCCCAAACCCCCAAACCCCCAAACCCCAAACCCAAACCCAAACCCTTAGGGTTATACCCCAAACCTCAAACCCTTAGACTTAAAATTTTATGTATATATAATGTTTGAATGTGCATTACAATATTTTTATCAAAAAGAAAGTGTGGTAAAATATGATGTATATACAAATTTTCTGAATTTAATTATTATTCAATCAAGTAATAACCACAAATATTTTTTTTATTTAAGTCGGTTAATATAAGTTGTTGGATCAAAATTAGAATATTAAATCTAAATATTTATTCATTATCAATTTTCCTTCACACTTTCCCTCCTCTTTTTTACTCCATCTTTTTTCTTCCACGAAATATTTCCCTCTCACCCATTATTCAGTCTTGTAAATTTTCCCCTTAATTTTCCCTCCTTATTTTTCTTCATAGTTTCATCATTAATGTAAATATACTTTTGCAACATACATAGCCTACATATGTTGCGTAACCGAACGAGAACAAACAACCCCTCACCAACCATCATAAACCATTTGTACTATTTACTTTCCAACGACGTTGAAAAGTCAACAAGCTTTCCCTGTTCCATGTAATGCAACATACATTGTGATGTTGCGTTACAGTATGTTGCATTAGTACATCATTTTAAGTGATGCAACGTATGTTTAGATGTTGCGTTAGTGTATGTTGTGAGAGTGATCAAAGACAACGTGTCATCTTATGCAACGTCAACTTAAATGTCGCGCGGAACTTATGCAACATACACCTATGCAACACTAATTTCTCAATGTTGCAAAAGGATCAAAAGTACGTAGTGTCTATAGCTCAAGTAAACATATCGTCGAGCATTTTACGAAGTGGGTCTTTATCCTTGCTCGTGTGGTGAAAACTTAAAGATATATATGTTCTAGTGAAAAAAAGAAACAAAACATGAAAAAGAAGAAGAAGATCATACCTGTCTTAGGGATGAAGTGAGGTCTTGAATTACTTCACGGTCATTCTGACCCTCGATCGAGGCTTGCCTTGCATCTGACATAGTATCATCAGTTAAGTGATCGACCGCCATGATCAAGAATCAGATAGTCTGATTCTAGTGATCGTTCCTTGAGTTTGTCTGCATTAAACATTCCCCACTCGCCACTTTTCTTGATCCTTGTCTCTCTGGTTCTTTTTAAGGCGAAAAATCTATGGGTTGGCGGAAGAAAGAGTAGGTGTTATCAAATCAAAATATGGTGTTTGGAATGCAAATTAATAAGGAAATGGAGGGGCGGTAGGAATGAAATCTACTCATCTAGTTTAGTTAGACAGTCATTTATATAGACTATAATGAGTATGTGAGCATTGCCACTATGAGCATAGCTTTCTGATCCTTCCAAGGATTATTTTTCTCTCTTTTTTTTTTCCCTTTTCTATTTTTTCCTACTGGATTAATGATAAAGTAATCAGTTTAAAAGTTAAACTGCAAAAGAATGTAATGTTTTTGTTTGCTCACTTGAGATAAAATTGTGGTGTGGTTAGAAGTTTTCTTCGGCGCAATTTTGCTTTTCATTTGGTAGTTCGAACTTCTAGCTTTGCAGCATTTGGTACACCATTTGTCTTTAAGTTCTTCGAGTCTTAACTTGTGCATGAGAATTAATGTATAAAAAAGACAATATAATAGAAAAAAATGAAGAATGAAAGGGGATTTGAATCCGGTGCAGCGCATTTATTTGCTGCAAGCATAAAAATGACGTCAATCTAAGATTATTTACTATAACTCTAAGTAGTTTTGGATGAACCATTTATCAAAACTACGTAGTTTTATGTCGCTACAAATTGTTGTTGCAGTATCAGATCTGAAGACAACGATATGTATCGGGGTTGAAGAGAAATTATATTTAATGTGAAAGAAGAAATGAGTAAAAACAACGATAAGAATCGGAGTTGAAAAGAAATTATAATTAATGTGAAAGAAGAAATGAGTGAAGACATTGATATGAATCAGGGTTAAGGGAAGAGATCGGAGATAGAAGATTAGGGCACGAAAATAGAATACATATTTCATAAATTTACAATTTATCAAAATAATTTTATCATCATTATTTACATTCTTATCATAAACTGAATGTGTTCTTATTGTAAAAGGAGCTGTGGAGATATATAAAATGAAAAATAGGAACGAGTTTAAAAGATTTGCAACCTCCAAGGAATGGAATCTATTGCTTTTTCAAAAGATCTTTTAAACTAATTTTTATGGAATAGAAACTAGGGGTGTAACAAAATCCCGGTACCCGGTTCCGGTCCCGGTTCCAGTTCCAGTTCCGGTTCCGGTTCCAAACCGGGAAAAAAAATAAAAAACCGGTACCGGTACTGTCCCGGTATCGAAAATCAGGTACCGTTACCGGGACCGGTACCCAGTGACAAAATCAACGGTTCCTGGTACCGGTAACGGATTAACTAAAGCATTAGATATTCTTCCTCCTGATTCTGAAACCCTTGCCTCCGCGCTTGCCTTTCCCCACTTTGAATTTCCTTTTCTTTCCTATTCCTCCAATTGGCTTCAAGGAAGCTTGAAAGCCATCATCCATCTCCACATCTGCATAATACCAAAACACAAAGTTGCATAAGCAAAACAGCTAAACATATATCAACCACTTCAAAAGGCAAAAGCTAGAAATAGCTGTTAATAAATTACAAGTGCAGCCATTTTAATACCAATGCTGCTCCATATGCACTTCCCAAACAATACAAAATCACATATGGCAAGATCCTTATCTTTAGCGAGAATATACTTATCATGCATACAATGAAGTAAAACTGATGTGAATAAAACACTCCCACTCAATGTTGTTTATCCAATTGAACAAAAAGCTTAAACCTGACACTACTAAAATTATAAAGGAATCAAATTTGTAAACGAAAATACGAAATTTAGAATCGGGACCGGAATTCGGGACTGAAGGCATTACCCGGTCCCGGTACCGAAATTCGGGAAAAATTCGGGATTTTTTAAAACCGGGATCGGTTCCGGTACCGATTTTAAAAGTCCCGAATTTTCGGGACCGGAACCAAAAATGGCAAATATCCCGGTTCCCGGTACCGGTTTCACCGCTAATAGAAACTAATATTGTTTATTGTTTGACTCTTGTCAGTGCAGCTTTGGCTGCCTTTTCCAATAAAAAAATGAAAATAGAAGAACAGGTATTTTTAGGTGCAAACTGAGTTCATTAGGTTAAGGTGAGATCCCACTCTCTCTCTAAACTCTCTCTCCGACCCCCACTCTCTCTCTAAACTCTCCGCCAGCGACTCCTTCTTCCCCCGGCCGTCTCCGTCTGCTGTGCAGATTGGATGTTTTGGCTTGGTGGTTGTTTTAAGGAGCCCTAGGTGCGGAGGTGCCGAGAGGTTGGCGTTGTGGTGGCGGCCGCGAGTGATGGGTGACGTAGGGGCCGTTCCTTCCTCCTCCCTCGGTTGGCGTGGGCGGCCGGTTCTCCGGGTTCATCTTTCACCGCCGTTTACACGCCATCCGACGCTCTGTTTTCCGTCGGGTACCGTCAGCTGCAGGTTCACGAATTGGATCTTTCACCGCCGCTCGTGTACCAGACGATCTGTTTCTTTGAGGGTGCAGCGGCCTCCGCTGCTCTTCTCCGTTTTGGGTGCTGTCCTTGCTCGGTTTGGTCAGTGGCTGTTGCTGGCTGTGGCAGCTGCTACCCTTGCTTGGTTCGGGTGCTCTGTTTTGCTGCCGGTGCAATCCTGTTGTTTCCGGTTAGCTGTTTTGGTGATTCCTCACCGTTCTGATCGGTTGAGGCTTTGTTTTGTCTCCGGCTTGCGTCGGTTGCTCTTCTGTCGCCGGTTCGGTGCTTCTGATGTTTGCGGCTGGCAGTGGGTCTTTCGGCGCTGGTTGTGGGTCTGATGTTCGCGGCTGGTAGTGGGCGCTGGTTGTGGTTCTGTGTCTTCAGGCGCTGCTTCCGATCCGCTTTTGTTTTGATGGTTTTTCTGAGCTGTCTGCGCAGCTCTGCTTTCGTTTCAGCTCGGTTGGGTGACCTCCGGTGCTGCTGTTCCCTTCGTGTATGGTGCTGCCACCATGAATGGTGTTTCCGCCGCCAAGCGCGTTGTCGCCGGCAGTGCCTACGTCTTTCACGCTTCCACGTGGCATATACATGTCATCTTCCTGAATATTTCCTCTGCTGCGTGGTTTATCAGTGGTGTTCCACGTGCAGCCATATGAGTTTTGCACATGGACTTACTATTTTCGACATTGTCAGGGTTTTGCACGTGGTTCAGCAAGTGGTCTTCATTGCATGTGGTCCAGCACTTTAGTTTACTCAATTTTCCAATTATGTGTCCGTCTTCTTGGGCCACAACTTGGTGACTTCAACGGTTGATTCAGCTTCGTTCGCAACGTCATCATCAATTATCATCAATTATTATCACTGACGTCTCCGAAGCTGATCTATTTATTTTTCTGTTCTTGGTGCTACTCGCTGGCACGTGCTATCTGCATGCTGATGCTGTGGTTATTGTTTTCACGGCGCCTCGGCGAATCACGACGCTAATCTACCGTCAAGCCGTCTAGTTGATATGACGACAGTCTAGACGATACATGGCGTTACGGCGTAATATGTATTTAATATGTAAAAAATAATTATTTAGCTTGAAATAATACTGATATATTGTAAAAATAAATTAATTAGTGATTTCTGGATATACTTTATTACAACATTTTGATGCAACATTTTGGAGTCAGCCAGCTAGCTAGCAGCAGCCCTAGCAACACATGCATGATCAGATGTACACTTTTTCCCGGTTTAGAGGATAACAAGATCAAAGTATGTTCCAAGTCTAATCCAATGCTACTTAAAGACAAATATTAGTACAAAATAATCCAAATTAAAAGAAGAACATAAATGTTATAAAAAAAGACATGTCAAGAGACATAAGAATATCATAGTAAAAAGGTTTTAGTACTAGGAGACTAAGGCCTCATGGATGTAGAACAAAACTCCTTAAGCTAGTGACAATGGCTGCAGCCAGGCCATCAGGGCACTCTTCCCTGAATCTCAGCTGCTGGTTACCATTTCAAGAACTTACTACAAACAAACGAATATAGGGACTTACTAAGGCTCACTTGCAAAAACTAACTAGCTCAAGAACTGTGTATTGAAGTTCATGAGACTAGTTTTCAACTCAACTGTCTAAGTAAATGAAAATACTACTATAGCTGCAAAACTTGTGGGCATGGAATGTTGAGAGATTCGTCTATCCAGTTGAGTTCAGCAATTCCAAGGTCGATATCAAAGTCAAGCAAGTCATTGCTTGAAGGGTCGTCAATCTCATCAAAAAGAAATCATAATCTTCAGCACTTCCAAAGTCATCAAACATTGAGCTAAAATCAGTATCCATGAACACTGAATCAAACTCCAGGCCAAGACTTATCTCCTGATCGAGCAATGAGGTCTTCAGAATATCAAATTTTTCTTCAACAACAACAGCAGTTGCCTGACCCTCCACTGGTGCTGCTGGTATAGTGGCATCCTCTGCTGTTTCCACCTTAATAGCGGAACACGATAAAGTAAGTGGTAGTCCACTCTGCGACTCAGCTGAATGACTGAATCCACATCAGCAGGCAATGAGGCAGTCTTCTCATTCTCAATGCCAAAAGAAGAGTAGGTCTGACCCTTCATTGCAGATGCCATGGCCTGAAACTCTTGTGCCTAGAAAGACACATTTCCATCAACTCTGCCAGTCTCTCTCCACCTTCCTCCACTTTTCCTCTCTTGGACAACGCAGCACACAATCAGAAACCCCAAAACCGACTTGTCTGAGCCCTAATCTCCCACACTCCTTCATCTCCGCCCTGTACACAAACCAGAAACCCCAAAACCGACTTGTCCGAGCCCTAATCTTCCACACTCCTTCACCTCCGCCCTGATTGCCTTCGACAGTACGCCTTCGACAGTTCAATTTCAGATTTTAGGGTTTGCTGAAATTGGCAATTTCACGCCATGGTCGATTAGGCGACCGGACGACACGCCAGGACGCCATTTTCAAATTGAACGACGACGGAACGACCTCCTGTTATGGCGTTGCTCGACGGTCAAGTATTTTTGCGCCTGGACGACGACGTGAAAACTATGGCTGTGGCACACGAAAGGAGAAAGAGCGGATGAACAATTTGCTATTCAAATGTTTCTTTCAAATTATTTGTAATCTTGTTCTGTGTCTGTTTCGTTCCTGAGGTTTTTCCTCAGTGTTTTCAGTTCAGTTTTGTACTGAACAACTGATATCAAAAAAAAAAAAAAGGTTAAGGTGAGACGAGTGTATAAGTAGGAGACCGTTGAACAACATCATGTCCGTTCATTTTATTACGATAATAGATGAGATTTAAAGTAGAAAAATCATAAACCATGTGTTGCGTGAATATACCCTCTAAATTATTTTTAAATAAAATTAAGGATAAATTCTAGAAAATTATCCGTATAATAGGCATAATTACAGAAAACCACTCGTATAATAGGCATAATTACAGAAAACCACCGCATAATTACAGAAAAGCACCTCTTTAAAGTGCATCATTAGCAATTTACCACCTCATTACTATTCCATTACAAGAATCGTTAAGCGCGTGATTACACACACATGCTAAATTTCAGAAAACCACCTATATCTATCATATTCATATTTTTAGAAAACCATCTATATAAAATCATATTTATAAAAAGCCACCTATATGAAAAAAATATAATACACTAATTATATTTGATTTAAACTCGTTGCATTTACATTTTATTTAAGCAAAATTTCATGAATCATATAATGTGAACCACATAATGTGAATATTTTATTAAGAAATAATAAATTATTATTCATGAAACATAGTATATTATTTCATAAAACCATATGATATGAATATTTTTCATTTATTAAATGAAACTTTCAATTTCATGAATCATAGTAATCCATTTTATGAACTGAAAATTCATGAAGCAATACGATATAAAATTTTTTATCATTAAATCTTAAATTTTTTATAATCATTATTTCGAAATTAAATATTAAAAAATTAGGGGGAGAATAAAAATTATTGTCAAATTAATCTGTGTCGATTCAAATATTTTCATTCATAAAAAACAGTTTGTTTCACGAACTATAATATATGATTACTTTGAATCATATAATGTAAATATTTTTTCATGAAATTTATGAAAAATACCATTTATTAAAACACTAAGTTTAATGAAACATAATACATCATTTTATGAATTAACAATTCATGTAACAATAATATGAATATTTTTTATCATTTAATCTTAAATTTGTTAATCATTATTTCAAAAATTAATATATTTAAAAAAATTAAGGGACGAATACAATTATTGTCAAATTAATCTTTTGTTGATTCAAATATTTTCTATTTATAAATTAATCTTTGAATAATTAAAATCACTAATTAATATAAATAGTTTTGATAATAAAATCAAATAAATGTATAGTTAAAATAACTTTATCATTAATATAGTTTTTTTATTTTATATTTGATTTCTATGTAAATAACTATTAAAGAAGTGTTATTTTATAATTTTGAGCGTTATATAGGTGGTTTTCTGAAATTTACCCTAAACAATTCGCGTCATTCGCGCGTGTACACTAGCATGAGGTGGTGAATTGATAACGGCACACTTTATAGATGTGGTTTTCTATTTTTATGCATATTATATGGGTGATTTTTGGAATTTACCCTAAAATTAATTGCAATTAGTTGATTCATTCACAACAATGATTACAAACATGTTTATAATTCTACATTTGTTGCCCTCCATTCGGGTTGCATAATACATGGTTTAAAAAAAATACAAAATGGACTATACTTGGAAAATAGTTTTTACTTAAAACTATGAGAGGGACTTTGTAATTATTTTATTTTATTATTTTTTTGGCCAACAAATATAATATGTTAACTTTGCTTCTTACTTTGAAAATATTATTAACCAGTAAGGTTTAAAGTACTTTTATACGTTGATTATTTATTTGCAGCCATATCCTCAAAACATAAATATGTGCATATAATTAAATTTTCATATATTTTATTTAATATTATATGTAAAAAGTGTATCATTCAAATATCAAATATGTAGGTAAAGTGGGAAGTCAAACTGTGACTTCAAAAGAAACCGTTAATTCTACCTTTTGTGTTTTATATACAGGAAGATAAGAAAAAAGTTGAATGATGAATTATTTGAAGAAAACTACATCTATCATACTCTTCTTTTTCCTTCACCACACCACATGAATAATGTCGAAAAACCTCTTCACAAATCATTTCAAATAGCAACCACGTATCTGATAAATATTGTATAGAGTTGGTAATGTGAAAAACTAATATTTTAAAAATGATACATTATATTCAAAATTAATATTATGTAAATTTATTAAAGAATTTATGAGTAATAATGTAGAGACACTCATACAGTGCACTACTATGAAAACAATTAAAGAGGTGGTTAAAAAATATAATTGTAAGGTGTTTCCTATAATTAATCCGGAAATGAATAAACTTTATATAAATGAGTAAGTATTTTGAAGTGTTAAGATTAGAAATGACATAATTTATGATTTATTAGTACAAGCGTAGGACAAAATTTGAACCGTTAAGTTTATCAATCGATTGTTAAGATTAAAGTTGGATTAAAGTTGTGTGGTTAAATTATAGGAAAAATCACGGACGAGTTACATTGGATGGTTATTCTATTTTTCATCTCATCTAATGGATTAAAATAATTAACGATCCAGATTGTGTCTCACTAACTTACAAAAATATAGTCGCCCCCTCGAACTTTTCTTGTATTTCTTATAACCTTATTCGTGTTACAGATAAGATTAATTGGAAAAATTATTGTTATAGTAGTGAGGATTTCACCTATCCATCCCTTCACATTTTATGTAAACTAATAATCAGTGCACAGTCTAATTAACCTGTGTATCTAACTTCAAATTGTATGTATAAAATGTTATAATAAAAATATTATATACATTTTATGATATATTCATTTCATTTGGATGAACCAAAACAACTACATCGTAAGAACTCTGAAGCACAAACTATTGCTATACATTGAGTTTCTCCGTTTTCAAAATTTTGATCGAAACCTCAGAAAGCTTCAACTTGCCACAAAGTTCCACAAAAACTCAGTATCTATCCTATATATAGAGCAGGAATTGGTGAATTGGCGGTTTCCTTTGAAGCCGCAATTTACCTTCCCAAAATACCTCTACTCAATTTCATATTTACATATTTAATATATTAATTACAAACTTCCTGTAAATTATATTTAAAAAACAAAATAAAATTACATGACATATTTATGTGCACAAACCTACTAGTAATTATAAAGCGGGAAGGGTGGTATTGACGGTTATGAAATGAAGCCACATTTCATATCCCGATTATACCCCAGTATAATTATATAATTACTAAATATATAACTGATTACAATACTTTATAATATGTTAATTTATGAGAATCCATTTACATGCACAGATTTTAATGTGCATCAATACTAGTTTTAGTTTAATGAGTGATAGTTTAATTTCTTAAGGGTTATTAATTGGAAGACATTGATTTGGGGATTAATTATTGGATAGAGATAGCTAATCTTGATTATGATATGAGTCATGAAAGAGCTTTTTATGCTTTATAGAGTAGGATTTGGATTTTTACAAATGAAAATTGATCACGATCCTTGTACTGTCGTCAGAATCAAATTTGGATTGAATCAAATTTAGGAATAAAAAATATACTAAACGAAATTCAAAAAGTATTTTAAATATGAAAATTCAAAATTATTAGAATTCCAAAAAACACTATTCTGATTTCAATAAAATATACCCATTCCTCTAATTTCTTAAAACGAGTAAAATTTGCTCAAGTAAGAAAGAGAAAACAAAGCCCTAAACCGAACATTTACTATAATCAAAATAAATTTGAAATAAAATGATAAACAGTCAGAGAGCCTGAATCAATAAGATTCTTTCTAACAGTGTCTCATAATTGATGTTATGAAAAAGTAAACTTTAGATGGTATTTTAATGCAAAATTTGACAATTTTTCTTTGCTTTCCGTTCTCATTATATTAATCAAGTAAACCAGCTACTTGACTCCTTGAGAGGGTGACAATTAATTCTTAATTAAATCTAATATGGTGTTGCACATTTATTTATTGTCAAGACTAACATAATGTTATTTGATACAAAATATGAACTTGTACTCGCACAAATCGAGAAATGGTCCCAAAAAAATTCAGCTTTCTCTGTTTTTTGTCAGAAGTTATTTTTTTTCTCATATATATATATATAGAAGGCTTTGGCGGACGGATTTCTACTACGGAATGAGTACAATTAAATTATTTGATTTGTCCGTCATTACCTTTCAATTCATGTCCTCATATGTAATTGTTTTCATTAAGTTATAATAAAGAATGTATTTTTATTATCTGAAATTCACCTATTTTTGTAAAAAATGTCGTTTTCATTTGTTTGGAATTTTTCATGATATATTTTTTAAAATTGATCAAGATATGGACTAACCTCAAACACATATTATTTATTTATTCTCTTGTATCTTATTCCGCGAATCCCTACCCAGCCCCATCAGGAATCGAATTGCTCAAGTTTGTTCTTAATACTTGTAAGTTGATTACAAGAAAATATGGATTCAGTACATGCAACATAGAATTTTAAAACATTCTTAAAAAATAAAAGACATGACCAATTAATTACGGCTCTTCATGCATACCTTTAGCTAGACTATCTGGTATCGAACTTAATCAATCAACGTATCGGCATTAACATATAGCTTAATTTAGCATAATATAATGTCAAATTGTACTAATCTGGAAATGTGAAACAGAACCAATGACTAACTCGTTTGTAGATTCTTTTGTTATTTCTACACTTGAAATTTTAGAAGTTGATTATCAGTGCTTCTCTCAAAAAAGCTTAGTGGAGGATCGACGAAGAGCAAAATTAAATTAAGTTTTGTTAAAACAAAAGGTTTAAGCTTTGTTTGGTTCTAAAATGAAATTAGTTAACTAGCAGCTTTATGTAGGTCGTTTCACTTCCATTTCATTCACATTAATTCCAAACCATATGGCATGCAATGATCTTCTCATACTTAAAGAAATGTTTTAATGAGTTGAGATGATTGGAATTTAGCACACTCGAGTAGGCTAAATTAATTTTAACTTCTCTAGTGAGTGAAGAGTTGCGCACTAACTATAAACAAAATTGTAGTAGTCTGATCTCCAGGAAGAAATCTGTATCGACGAACATTAGAGAGAGAACACCACATTGAGGAGAACTACAACTATTTTGTTAGCAACCTTTAACCCCATGCATGCTTTTCTTGACCTAGGAAGTAATCCTCCAATAGTTTTACGAGTTTGATATCCAATTATTTCCACTTGGTAATTGGTATCCTCTTTTAGGAGGACAATCGAAAATTTGTGAGACCGTAAGACGTGATCTCAGTTGTTGATTTATAATAATCTAACAGATCAGATTAAAAGTAAAAAACCCTCCAAATTCAACTGCTCCGTATTTTCACAAATTCAACCGCCAAATTTAATAAAACTAATTTTAATTTCAACCGTTAAATTAATTAAATCAACGGTTCAACTTTTGTCCTTCTATCCTATGATAAGTTAATGTCTGACAAATTCAACCGCCCCGTAATCGCAGGTATCCTACAATCCTACATCTCTCATAACATTCTCTATTGGCATGAAATTATTAGAAAAGTAAGATGTCTATCAAAGCCTGCAATATTTCTATCATAAGTGGGTGTGACCAGGACATGAAACAAAACACAATTAGGGGCACTTTCCACTCTTTTCATGGGCTACAAGTTATAGAAATCAACTACTCTAATAAAGGTAGTACGGTACATAAGCATTAAACATAAACCACCGAATTAGGAAGCAGTACTGTGATAAGTTTAATACAAGTACACAATGATTCATATGACCAAGTTTTGGTTGGTTTACTTAAGCATCTTCTTATGTACTTAACCATTTGTTTAAGCTAATTTATGTTGAATGGATTTATAATTAATCGCGCGGTCAGTGGATCATGATGAGTTCAGTAAAAGGTTATTAAGGCTGAGTATAATCAACTGCAGCACGAGAGAAGCCAACATATCTTCAATGACCATGTTCCTGTCTTTTAGGTAGCATATATTTAAGTTACAGGGTACATCATTTGATTAATTTATCTGTTGTATGTTCTTTGATACTACAAATTTCAAATATTCACCTCACCTTCTCATTCAGCTAGGCTAGACTGGATTAAGTTTAAATCCCAATTTTTTCAGTTCAGGGTTCTGTATGATGGTGGAGGAAATATTTAAAATAGCCTGAGCATGTGGTTTGTCCATTCCTTGATAAAAAATTTAAATGTTAAAATTCATTCACGGAACCCAAAAGTCTTAAGCATAAGAGACAACTGATCGCAATATCTTCTAGAATTCAATCCAAGTTCCCGACATGATACTAGACCAGTGGCAACTGAATAAACTAACAAAAGTGTGTATAGTTGAAGCTGACTTGACTTTTTCTTTTTTTAAAAAAAAAACTGGACGGTGCCAGATAATTTATTACTAGATCCTATCAAGCCGGATCAGGCAAAATACAATGTTTGGGAAAAAACAAAAGGGGCAACTCAAATGGGAAAGAGATTAAACTAAACAGGGACATACCCACTGCAGAGCTGAACTCGACCCAAAAGAAACCCTGACAACAATAAACACAATACAGCTGAAACAAAACAAACAACCACAAAACAGAAGAGATCAACACATATCATCCGTGAAAGGCTGGAATTGATATCTAGGGTGAGAGATGAAAGAGTCATCTCTAACTCTGATCGGACTGTTATCTAGGCAGCCCGAGAGCACTGATGAAACCAAGCGATACTGTCCAAGACTAGAGCATTCCTGCCGGCAATATGAAGCATCGAAGTTTGATTATAAACTCCCGGGTTGCACGTGCTGGCAATAGTAATGGCAGCACCGTTCTCCATAGTGCAAACTCTTCTAAAAGAGACTGCATTAAGGTCCAAAAAACCATTCAACCCTGCAAGAGTTTCAGCGTTTCTATGCTGCAAAGAGTAGAGCAACTGATGGTTCCCAAAAACGTTAGCAATAGAAATGTTATGAGAAAGGCAGATGATCAAGATTTTCTTCAAAAACCAAGTGGGATCATTTAAATGATGAGATATGGGAATAACTTTAACAATAGCGAGGATAAAATTACCCGATGAGCTCCGAATAACAGCAGCACCTTTCACAGTGACCAAGATGGAGCAAAGCTATATTGACAGTGTTACCTCTTTCCCCGGGTCTCCAAGCTTTGACGCCTGGTTTGGGGAGATTAGGACTCAAGCCCACTTTCCGAAGAATAAGATCACTCTGCATGGTGTGAAGATAATTACGGTCGATGCTTTTGATGATATTTGGACACCAGTTAAGAAGGGCACTCTTCCAGTCCCTACGCGTCTGTTCAAAAACTAGGGAATTCCGAGCTTTCCAAATTTCCCATAACCCACAGCACACCATACCAGCAGCCAAACAATCCATAAAAGTATTCGACTTCAACCAGATCCTATTAGCTGCAATAAGCCCGTGAACCGGGGACGGTCAAACAGGGAACTGAGATAATGCCATAGCTCTCGACCCAAATCACTATCAAAGAACAAATGCCGGACTGATTCACATCTAGGAGAGGTGCAGCAGGCACACCTGGAAACGAACTGGATCCCGAGCTTACTGACATTATCATCAGTAGGAATAGCATTTCTGAAGAGTCTCCAGACAAACACTCCAATCTTCATAGGAATCCAATTCCTCCAGATAGACTTACCCCAAGTGACAATGTTATGTCTAGTTTGAAAGGACAGTCTGAATTTTTTGATATTGAAAAAACCATCAGGACTAAGCTTCCAAACAAAACGATCTGGAAGATTATTGAAATGGGTCTCTTCAAGCTCCTCTCTCCTACTAGCAGGGAGAACACTGTAGATAGAATCTTTATACACAGGATCCAATATAACTTCCTTGACAGATTTACCCATAATCCCTAGGAGCTTTTACATCCAGCTTCGCACAAAGCTCAATAATCGACGTATCTCCATTTCCAATAAACCACTTACTATCCTCTCGAATGACTTGAATCAGATGACTGAATTTATTCCACAGAGCAGATCCAGCTTTACCTTCTTTGAATCTGAGTGCATAACGAGCCCATAAAGATTTTCCTTGAATATAGTTCCAAGCTAGACGGCCATGGAAAGCAAGCATCATAGCTTTGGGATCGAGGATCCCCAAACCACCAGCCTCTTTAGGTTGACAAAGATTACCCCATCCAACCCAATGATGCCTTTCTCACTACCATTGCTCCAAAGAAAGTTGGCCATATAAAAATAATTCTATCTAGCACAGTTGTAGGAACTGGTAAAACAAGCATGCTATGTATGCTAACTGAGTTCAAAACAGCATTTATAAGAGTAACTTTACCTCCCATAGACAAGAATATTCGACTCCATCCCTGAATACGCCCAAGAACTTTGCTCTCCAAATAATCAAACATATCCACCTTAGTTCTCCCTCTAAACAGGGGAGTTCCAAGATAGGGAATGGGAAGGACACCTTCTGTATAGCCAGTTAGCTGCAGAATCTCCTCTTTGCGGCTAGGAGGAATCTTCTTTGAAAAAATAATGATACTCTTACTGTTATTCAAGTGCTGACCCGAGAAGTAACAAAAGTCTGAGATCAAGCTTTTAAGGTTTTTTAGAGAATCCTTTGATCCATTAGTGAATATGACAAGGTCGTCAGCAAAAAGGAGGTGAGTGACCACTTGAGCATTCCTCTTGGTGTAGTAGGGAGTAATAAACCCATCCGACACTGCTCCTTTTAAAGCCCTGCTGAACCATTCCATAACTAACACAAAGATACCAGAAGATAGGGGATCACCCTGTCTAAGGCCTCTCTGAGAACTGAAATACCCATAGGTTTTGCCATCCCATTTCACAGAATACTTACAGTTCGAGATGCACCTGAAGATCAAGTCTTGCCACTTATGGGAAAACCCGAAAGCTTGAAGCATCCTAAGGATAAAACTCCAGGAGACTCTATCGTACGCCTTGGCTATATCAAGCTTAATGATGAGGTTTCCCCCTCTAGATTTTGTGTTTAGGTCATGAGCAAGATCATGCACAAGGGCAATGTTATCATGGATACTTCTGCCTTTCACAAAACCAGCTTGCTCTTCGCTAACTAATCTGGGAAGCCAATCTGTAAGCCTTTTCATAATAATGCGAGATATGATCTTGTGACAGAAGTTACACAAACTAATTGGACGCATTTGACTTATATCTGAAGCATTCTGAACTTTGGGAATTAAGGAAAGATGAGTGGTAGTGAAAGAAGATGGAAGCTGCAAACCTGAGAAGAAACCATGAATGGCAGCTCGAAGATCCACTTTAATAATGTCCCAGCAGTGAACGTAAAATCTACCGGTGAACCCATCCGGGCCGGGGGCGCTGTTATCTTTCATATCGGATATGCACCAAAGATCTCATCAAGATCAGGGTAGGAGCAGAGCATATCATTATCAACCTGAGAGACAACTGGATTGATAATATTGAAATTATCAAGACTAGGAGGGAGTGTGACCTGAGAAGAGCTCGGAATAAAACTGAACTGCTTTGGCGCCAATAATGTCCCTGTCATCTGTGAAGGTATCATCATCTAACTTGAGGCTAATTCTGTTCTGAGAACGACGAGCTTTAATGGCTGCATGGTAGAACTTGGTATTTCGATCTCCATCCTGGAACCATAGAAGCTTTGCTTTGGAGCTTAGAATATCCAATGGGTATTAGTCAGGTCCTGGAACTCCAGCCTGCAAGCATAAGCTGGCTGGCCTGATCAGCGTCCAAATTCTGTTGAATCAAGCCCTCCAAATAGTTAATACGTAACTGAAGATCTCTCAACTTATGCTTAATATCACCGAAAACACCCCAATTCCACTTCCTCAGAAAGCCCCTTAGTCTGCGTAATTTCAGACCAAAATTGACGATGGGATTTCTATCCATGGTGCCTTGCCAACAATTTTCAACCACTGATTTAAAACTGGGGTGTTTTTCCCATGCAGGAATGTAGTGAAAGAAACCAAAATTAACCTTATGACCAGCCGGTTCCACCAACAAAGGACGATGATCAGAATGAACCCTGTCTAGGTGAGAAACCCTAATTTCAGGAAAGGTACTTAAAGCAACGCCATTGATCAACACCCTATCAATTCTTTCCCAAATCTGAGCCGAACCCTTCGATTATTCGTCCAAGTATATGGATCCCCCACATAGCCAGCATCCGATACACCAGCCCTGATTTGGAAGGAGTTAAACGCATGCATAGAAAAATCATTAGCCCTCGAGCCCCCTTTTTTTTCATCTGGACTAGAGATGGAATTGAAGTCACCGACGAGGATCCATGGATCCGAAATAGTAGAAGAGAGATTGACGAGAGATTCCCACAGGAGGATACGACTATCTATGTCATTAAAGGCATAGACTACTGTTAACTTGGCTTTATTATTAAAACCTGAAAAATGAATAGTGGCTGTGACACATTGGTCCTTCCATTCAAAATCCTCCATCTTGACTGAATCCTTCCATAAAACCCAGATATGAGAGTTAATGCTATCTCCATGACAAACATTGGGATAGCCTAGTTTTCGGCCAATACGATCCAGATGAGAGTTATCGATTTTTGGTTCAATAATAGCTATAACATCAATAGCATGAAACACAGATAAGCCTTCGAGGTGAGCGATAGTGTTTCTGTTACCGACACCTCTGGCATTCCAGCATAGGAGCTTAAACATCGGCATGGGCGAGGTGAGTAGCATCTCGTCCTGCCCTTGTTTCCAAGGACTCATTACTATTAGAGTGATCCTCGACCATTTTACTCCCTCCTTGGGCATCATTACGACTTTTACCAGCCATAGACTCATCGTCTGGTTCTGGGCTACAGTGAGCAGCCATATTGGTAGCCCCAATATCCGGTTTTCTTGTGGTCGTGGCATTAAAGTTTAGGCCCCCAACCTTAAGCTTATTCAGCTTTAATTGCTGACTTGACTTCAAAATGAAGATAACTCACAAATTTAAATATTTTTAAAGAGTGGCTGGGTACCAACTTTTATTCCGATTCTAATTAATTAGATTCAATTTAAGAACATTCAGGCAAAATGATGTGATTATTTGAAGTAGAGCGGCAGCATCATTGTATCCGTACTAGGTTTACAAAATATGTTTCCAATTTTAATTATGGTACTGAGATAATTGATGTCGATCTGATTTTTGTTCACCTTTAGGGAGTTGCTTTTTTGATACTTATTGATTCTTGGATCAAATTCAAATCTTGGATCAAGTTCGGTTAAGCTATTTAGTAGTTACTGAAATTCAAATAAATACAAGTAAAATAATAATAATAATTACTTTTCAGTAAAAAAATAAGGTTATTATAAAAATTACTCGTATAACAGGTATTTTTCTTCGAAAGCCACCCCGATAAACTGAAATTTCAGAAAGATCAGCCAGATAAATAATTCTGTTAACCAGCAAACCACCGTAATCTAAAGATGTTAAAAATATTAAGAAGAAAATGATTTTTATTTTAATAATAATTAATAATGGATTTATATATTAATAATAATTAATTAATGATTTATGATTTGAAAATTTATCAAAAAAATGTTTATAAATATGTAAATGGAGAAACTAAAGGAAATATTATGAAAATATTCTTAAATGATAAATTTCTAGAAAAACCAACTTTTCATAAAATAAAAGTCCAATTCAATCTTCCTTTGATTTTTCGAAAATCCAACAACCTCAGGGCCAGGGTTCGAACCCTGGCCTCACCATTATTCCTCAGATTTTTCTGGGGCTTCATTCCTCCCGTCTGCGCGCGTGGAGGCTGTTTATTCTTCCTGCCTGTGCGTGGAAGCTGTTGATTGGATGATTTATGGATGCTCATTGCTTGGATATTGATGGATTATTGAAGTTCAGTGCCTAGATGGCTTGTTCGTTCAAAGTATTAGTTGTACTAGATGAATATGTAATATCTTGTACTCAATTGTAAACTCACCCATAAAAAAAACAACCTCATTTATTTAAAATTCAACTTTAATTTCAATCGTCGATTTATCTCAATCGATGATTCAGATTTTGTCCTCCCATCTTACAAATATATTATGCCTTACATGAATCTCAACCTTATTTTTAACCTTAAAATTATAGCATTTTTTTGAAAAAGAAACACCCGTTAAAATATCTGTTTTGAGTTTGCAAAGGATCCTATATTACTTTCATTCTCA